>JAJPUD010004916.1:14022-51323 GCA_023553655.1 Myrmecobius fasciatus | reverse complement strand
CCACCATGGCTCCACCCCCGACACTATTAGTTCTTTATCCCACAGAGATCATTTAAAAAGGGAAAAGGACCCACATGTATAGCAACTCTTTTTTGTGGTGACCAAAAAAATGGAAATTAAGGGGATGCCCATCCATTGGGGAATAGCTCAACAACTTGTAGTATATGAATGTAATGGAATATTATTGTTCTATAAGAAGTGATGAACAGGCATATTTCAGAAAAAAAAAGAACAATTCATAGGAACTGATGCTGGATGAAATGAGCAGAACCAGCAGAACATTATAAAGAGTAACAGCAACATTATGCAGTGATCAACTATGAGAGACTTACTTTTCCCAGCAATACAGTGATCAAAAACAGTTCCAAAAGACCCATGATGGAAAAATGCTATCCCTTGAATGCAGATAGAAGCATACTATTTTCACTTTTTGTGTGTGTGTGTGTGTGTGCTTTTTTCCTTTTCTTGTTATTCTTCTTTCACAACTTGATTAATGTGGAAATGTTTAACCTGATTGTAAATTTCTGGGAAATGGAGGGAAAGAGAAAAATTTGGGACTCAAAATCTTACAAAAATGAATGTTGAAAATTATCTTCCCATGTAACTGGAAAATATAATGCTATTAAGTACAAAATAAACATTCAAGAGACATAGCTTTTGGATAATTTAATAATTTTATTAATAAGGCCAGAACATTATAAATAAAAGGATGATCACTTAGCCATCTCTTTTTTAGACTAAAGGAAATCATGGTGGTGGGCTCACAGTTTATATATCCTTCAAAGAATAGTTATTCACTGAAGGACTGACATCATATCACCCTGAGATAAGAGAGACTTATTTCTCTACCTAGACCATCAGCAGCCCAGAACAATCTAGTATGCCCCACCTAAGATAGAGAACAAAATAGCTATTCCACTTGGGTGGGGCCTGAACAAGAAAATTACTTCAGTCTCATTATCAGCAATAACCTTGAAGAGACTGAATTTTTAAAAATAAGAACTTTAGAAAAAGGAAGGACTATGGATACGTACAAATCTTTAGTTATTAATAATCATTTGTCTCATGACCAAGGTTTCTTATTAGTAACTGAAAATTAATCCATGATAATGTATTTCTTTTCTCTGTTATATTATTTATTCTTTGTCATTTTCCTTCTCTGCTTGACTAAGACTGAGCCAATAATAAGGAAAGTTTACATAAAATTTTAAGGTTTTTAAAATGATTTCATCATAGTAATCTTTTAAAGGATTTGAAATATTATGTTGAGAAAAAGAGAATAGTCCAGATAACAAGTTCCTAGAGATGTTAAGAAATAAAAAGATACAAGTGTAATGGTTAGTCATGTGGAAGAAAAGAACTACCTCATCTCCTAGCACCATGGAGGAGAATCTGAGCAATTCTATGAAATGCAATCTCTCTGCGATACAGGATTGTAGAAGTATGAAGTGCTCCTAAGTTTTGATTTGGTCTTACTCATGATAATAAAGCTGTTTGTATATAAGCATCAACATTCTTCAGGTTTCATTGGTAAAATGTAATATGATCTATGATGTGGGATTTCTCACCAAATGATGGTAGGCACCAAAAAATGGGGTTTGGTCATGTGAAGATTTCACACAATGACCATTCTCTTTGATAAAAGATAGATTTAATTAGGGAAGAGAGTTACAGCCAAAATGAACGGATTCAATAGACACTGGGAATGACAAATAAGAAATAGAGTTGGGAGAGCCTATGAAAGACAAAGTCCTCAGCAAAACTCATAATTACTCAGTAGAAAGGGAGCATCCTATGAGTCATATGAAAAAGTGCTCTAAATCACTGTTGATCAGAAAAATGAAAATTAAGACAACTCTGAGGTACCACTACACATCTCTCAGATTGACTGAAATGACAGGAAAGGATAATGATGAATGTTGGAGGGGATGTGGGAAAGCTGTGTACTAATACACTGTTGGTGGAATTGTCAATGGATCCAGCCATTCTGAAGAGCAATTTGTAACAATGCTCAAAAAATTATCAAACTGTGCATACCCTTTGATCCAGCAGTGTTTCTACTGGGGTTATATCCCAGAGAGATCTTAAGGGAGGAAAAGGGATCCACATGTGCAAAAATGTTTGTGGCAGCCCTTTTTTGTAGTTCAAGAAACTGGGAACTGAGTGGATTCCCATTAATTGGAGAAAGGCTGAATAAGTTATAGTATATGAGTATTATGGAATATTATTGTTCTATAAGAAATGATCAGTAGGATGATTTTAGAGAGGCCTGGGGGGACTTACATGAATTGATGCCAAGTAAAATGAGAAGAACCAGGAGATCATTGTACATGGTAACAGCAAGATTATATGATGATCAATTCTGATGGATGTGGCTCTTTCCAACAATGAGATGATTCAGATCAGTTCCAATAATCTTGTGATGAAGAGAACCATGTACACCCACAGAGAGTACTGTGAGAACTGAGTGTAGACCACAACATAGCATTTTCACTTTTTCTGTTGGAGTTTGCTTGCATTTTGTTTTCTTTCTCAGTCTTTTTTTTTCCTTCTTGATCTGATTTTTCTTATGTAGCAAGATAACTGTATAAATATGTATACATATATTGGATTTAATATATATTTTACCATGTTTAACATGTATTGATTATGTGCCATCTAGGGGAGGGAGTGGGGAAGGAGGAGAAAATTGGGAACACAAGAAAAATTTGGAATAAGATTCTGTTGAAAAATTACCCATGCATATTTTTTGTAAATAAAAAGCTTTAATAAAAAATAAAATGAAAAAAAAGATGATCTACCTTTAACATAGTTCAGAAAATAAAAGGAATCTATAATTTGATGGCACAAAATTATAGCTTGTATTGAGACTGAAATTTTAAAACTTATTTAAAAAAGCCTATGAATGTATTAAATAAAGATGGCAACAGGTACAGAGTGTTTCTGAAATCTTGATATAGAAAACTAGAAAATGTAATGTCAGGAAGCACTCTAATATTAAAACTTATTGGTAATATTAGTTAATGAATATATAAAAGTTTTTTTTTAATTACAGTAGAGATATACATTTGTACATTATAAAAAGTGTTATGATGGTGGGGGATGGGGGGAAGAGGATTCTTATACAGAAAAAAATGTGTTAAAAAAGATTATTAGTCAGTTCACTGGGAGAGATAATTACTTTTATCTTATTTCAACTACGGAAAATGTATTTGGGACATTCTGACCGACATTTTTCCAATTAATGTATACAGAAGTTTGTTGGGGTTAGGCTAGAGAAAAGATTATGGAGGTATAGAACATATGTTTTAAAAAATGTGGAAATCATTTGGGCATCTGTAGAAGCTTGAATGAAGTTCTTTTCCCCTACATCTTTTTGGGGTGGGGTGGGTAGTGGGGGAAGGGAAGGCCAAGGGGTCAATGTAGATGTCATTCTCCTGAAAACCAGATCAGGTAAATTATTTAGAAGATTCTGGAATTTAAGAGCTATCTGCAAAGAAATGTAAAATTGAGCAGTAAACAAAGTACAACAATAATGATAATAAAATAACATTTATTATTATTATCATTATTAGGTAATGAATTACTTATTCTGTTGCTGGTTTTTTGTTTGTTTGTTTTTGTTTGATACAGGATTTCCCTTTGTCTTTGCAAATTATAACCCCTCTGTGACTTGACAATTTTATGAGATGATGTCAACAAAACAAGAAGTTTCTAGATATCATAATGGTTACATATGTGAACATGGAGTCAGCAAAACTGAATTTAAATCCTTGTTCATACATTTACTAGCCATATGACCCTAGGCAAATCACTCCTCTAATCCTCAGTTTCCTCATCTGGTAAAATACTTGTATCAGTTAATAGACTCATCAAAGATAAAATAAAACTTAATGATATTAATTGTACTTCATTGATATTTAGTATCCTTTCCAGCTTTAAATCTGAAACCCTGAAAAAAATTCCAATCTTCTGTAAATAAACTTACTGAAAATTAGTTAGGTTGGCCTCAGAAGCACAGCTGGCCACTTTGCTGGTACACAAAGTCATTTCATCATGGTAGAATCTGCCACTTGCATTTTTTGAAAACAACCTAGAATCACTTCTTCCAGAATGAATTAGGGATTTAGTAGAAGATACGAGTAATTATGTAATCAATTGATGCAATAATGATAATATTTCAGTTTATATAGCATTTTAAAGATTAAGAAGTACTTTCTTCAAAATGATTATTTGAGGGAAGTAGTTTATATAGCCATTTTACAGATGAGAAAACCAACCACTTTGCAGTTATCCTAATAATTTACAGATTCATTGTTTTAGAGATGGAAGAGACTTTAGAATTTATCTAATCCAATTACCTCATTTTATCAATAAGGAAAGTGAATCTCATAGAGTTTCAGTGATGTTCCCAAGGTCATATAATTATATTTCCTTTATTTATTTTGTATAATATTAGAAAGATTACTGACTACTTAGTTAGATAACCTTAATTGAAATTTAACCTTTTTGACATTGGACAAGTCATCTAAACAACTGAAGCCTCAGTTTAATCATCTGAAAAATAATGTGGCCGAATGAGATTGGCCCTGAATTTCCTTCCAGATCTAAGTCTATGATTCTCTGATGTGAACACTCAATTTTTAAAGTTGGTATAGAATAAACAAATTACTTTCAATGAGTAACTTCTCTAATACATTTATCTAGCTGAAATGAAAGTGATTTCTTTTTAGAATAGTTCAGTGTCATTTAAAACCATTTCTTTTTCCTCCCACCATATGCAGGCTGGAGCCAATGTCCTGTTGCAGGATGTCAATGGGAATATACCACTAGATTATGCTGTGGAAGGGACAGAGTCAAGCTGTATCCTTTTGACCTATCTAGATGAAAATGGTAAGCTTACCTTTTCACTTATATTTCATTGGTGCATTTATCTCCTTAAGAGTATGTTTACTATGGATATTCCATGCACCCCCCCAAAAAAATTACTGTATTATATAAGTAGGAGAACCCTTCTTAATCAGTGCTTTCTTCTTTATTTTCACCATAATTTATTATGAGTTTGTTCATGTGGGAAGACTCCCAAGATGAGTAAACAGTAGCAACCCAGAAAAGCAACAATGGAAGGAAATTTTAACAAGTATTTACAGGTATAATTGCTGATACTAGGTTTGTAGATATAATGCTATTCCAGTGGGAGGGAAAAGGGCAAAGTAGGGTAAAGTGAACCAGGATAATTGAATTTTGAAATATTAAGAAAATGGCTTCACAATGGAGATCTATTTAGGAAATATATAGGCTAATGTAAATTATTTTTAGTTAGAGTAAATTGTGCTGACAGCAGTAAATTTGTTTCTAATTTCTGACATCTTAGAATTCAGTTCAAAAGTCTTGACAAGGCACATTATGGCCCCATCCAATCCAATCCAATAAACATTTTAATAGCTTACTATATGCCAGGTATTATGCTAAACCCTAAAGATACAATGAACAAACAAGAAACATAAACCCTACCCTTAAGAAATCTGCAACCAAGGAGTGAGAGGAGCAAACAAAAAGAAATATAAAAAATGGTTAGGGAATACCAAAATGTTCTTGGAATCTTGTACTATGGAGTTGAAATCAGGCAGAGCAACAGATATAAAGATAGTGAGACTAGTTTCTGCCATCTGAAAAGGAAGGCATTGGGAGGAAGTGGAAAGGAAGCTGATAAAGATTGTGTCAATCAAAACTTGAATCAACCAAATAATGGTGAATTAAAATATGAGCTTTTCCTCAGAGAGGCATCTTGTTCTATAAACATGAAACCAGGCAGAGAAACAGATGCAAAGTGGAGTCATTGATAGACTAATTCTTGATTGTCTAAATTTAGCATCTTATCCTGCCATCTAGGGAAGGGGTGGAGAGTTGGGGGGAAAATTTGTAACAGAAAGCTATGTAAGGGTTATTGTTGAATAATTACCCACACATATGTTATGCAAATAAAATAAAAAATTAAAAAAATTAAAAAAAATAAATAAATTTAGCATCTTACAAAAAAGTCAGATGTTTATACACAGACATATGTGTATAATATTCCAAATAACTAAATTTTGAAAGTAGGAGTTTATGTGACATTCAGATGCTTCATATGGCACTGGATTTGGATTCAGCAGAATTAGTTTTCATGATATCAACACTTAGCTTATGTGTAACCCTGAACAACAACTGAATCAGTAAGAGTTTCTTTAGGACTTACTGTGTTAGGGGATAGGGATAGAAAGTCAAAAAACAAAAATTCCCAACCTTCTAGGACCTTCTATAGGGCAAATCATTAAATTTCTTTGCATCTTGATAAATTTGTGAACTCACATGATCTTCTTTAGTTTTCTATACTGTAGAATGGGAGAGTAGGTGGAGATGTATTTTAATCTTTTTTGAGTGTTACTGTTTACATCTCTTCCCTCCTTCCTCCACCTCCCCATCATTTGAAAGAGAGTTGAAAATTTTAGTAATTGCATATTTCTTATGATTACATAGGGTCCACAAAGTCTAGCATTAGAAAAGAATGACAATACATCCATTTCATTATTTACTTGCACTCTTACCCTCCTACATATTTATAAAATGTTTATCTGAGCGTTTTTAGAATAATAATAATTTGTTCTTAAAGAACTCTTCATATATATCCCAGTTGTCTAAGAAGAAGGTATATTATTACTTTCATTAAAAAATGAGAAAACAGATTGACTAAATGTCTCCTTTGAAGATCATTTAATCAATTATTAAAAAGAACTATAAGAAGTCAAGACTGGCCAAACCTTGTACTGAATTGACTTTTTTTTTCTTTCTTACAATTCTTTTTTTTCTTCCAATGCAATAAAAAATTTTGCTCTCTTTGAAAGCTTTCTTATATACAACATTCTTCCAGATACATTACATTAATGAGAATGGAAATGAAGCTTGGACTCATAGTATTAGAATCTTGATATTTGGCAGTTTACAAATTTTGTCATGTGTTTTATAATGTTAAACTTGCATGAAATATTTTGGCACTTAGCATTTTATACTGCTAGTGCCATGGTTTTCTTCTCACTCTTCTCTTCCCTTCTGTCTTTTTAGGAGGTACTGTTAATTAATTATTCTTTGAAAAAAAGGAGTCTTCACTTGCCAGTGGATTAAAGATAATTCGTTAACATGGCTATTTATTCTCATTATGGATTTGATCATATGGACAACTTTGCTTCCTACTTAGAAGATTATATCTGATAGGACACCTTAGTATTTTATTGTAGTAAAATCAATATTTTATGTTTATCTACTTTAAATTACCCAATAATGAAAATTAAATGATATTATATTTTGAGGGTTTTATTTTTTGGGGGGAGGGAGGATTAATGAAAGTAAAAATGAGGAGGATTAATGAAAGTAAAAATGAGAAGGAGGTGCTGAAAATTAATGATTAGAAGAAAATCAGCCACCAATTTGGCTGTCACAATCAATTTGTAAAATAAACATTTGCCAGAACAAATTCAGCCTCATATCTCTTTAATTTTTAATTTTGTTTATGCCATTTGTCATCATTGTTGTAATGCTCTCTGCTGATACCATCCATCTGTTTCTTTCCTCCACCTAATTCACAATCTGTGCTCTGTTTATATCAGCTCTTCTCCCACTTAACTACATCATCTGGAATTGCTCTTTGCAAATACTATGCCATTTGATTTGTTTTTTGGCCTTCTCATTAGCGATCTTTTAGTGGATACCTATCTGTTTTGGCTGTGAGGTGAGGGCTCTTAGAACTAATACCACAGAGGAGATTTTTCTTTTGTTTTATATTTTACTGTTATACTTCATGGTTTACTTTCATACTCCATAATTGTAACATTATTCCTTTATTTTAATCATTAAATTTTGCATTTTCTTCCTTTGTTTCTGGGCTAAATGATTGTTGTAGGATCAGAGATAGATGTGGTAGGAGGCCAGGGAAAAAGTTTTGGTTACATGAAAAAACAGTAGTCACAGGTTCTAATTACAATGTTGCAATTGGTTGACTAAATGAACATGGAATGATCAATTAACCTTATTTCATCTCCTGGGTGTCCTGATCTGTAACATGAGATAACCAGGGGACCTGATTGAACATTTGATGAATATTGCATTTCAAGTGCAAGACAAACCACCTGCCTCTGAGAAAAGCAATTGTTCAATAAGGCTGCCAGAAACAGAAAGGATAGTTTTGAATGATAAAGATGGCATAGGGGAAAAAAGAAAACCAAAAAACCAAAAACATTAGTACTATCCATGTCTGAGTTCTACAGATTAAAGCTTGTGTGTGTGTGTGTGTGTGTGTGTGTGTGTGTGTGTGTGTGTGTGTAAGTAGAAAATAACACAAAAAATAACACTAAATCTTGGGGTTCTCCAAAGTCTATTAAATTAATAAATCATATTAAGAATTTGGTTCTGACTTCAATTTTTAAAAAGTTCATTACCTATCATTCTACTAAAGGCTGTATAGCATTCAAAAGATCAAAACTTTTATTTAGTGCTTGACATTGAATTGGGAGAAGAAAGATTTTCACAGATGAAAGCATTAAGAGAAAAATTACTTCAATTTTGATTTGATTCATACTAATTTTATGAGCTATAGTTAGAGGAAGTTGTGATCAGTGTGGACTAGACTACTTAGAGAAAGTTTCATATAGGAAGATATAATTGAACCCTTAAGTTAGTACTTAGTCAGATGGACTATTCCAGGTACAGAGACAGGAATGCATATCATGTATAGGGTGAGGGGGGGGATAGAAATGAAAAGAATGACCTGTCTGAAATAATATAGTGAAAAAAAGGCTTTGGATCTCTGCTCAGAAGATGTAGATTTTAATCCCACCTGTGATACTAAGTAATCTTGCAAAGTCATTTAATTTCCCTGGTTCTCACTTTGCTCTACTATAAAATGAGGGAGTTGGAAATATATGACCTCTATAGTGCTTCTCATCTCCACATTGTTTATCCTATGATTTATGTTGCAGAGTATGTTCATTAAAGGGAGTAACAAGAGATGACATTTAGTAAGGAAGATGGTACCATTATGTTGAGGGGTTTATCAGGATGAAAAGATTAAGCTTAATATGTAAAAAGTTGAAACTGTTTTGAAATAGGAAAATGAATACTGGAATTGTTATTTCAAAAAGAATAGTTTGGTGGAGATTCACAGGATAGATTAATGAGCAAAAAATAAAACATGCACATACACACAAGAAAAACTTTAAATTAGTTAGAAAAAAATGTAATAATTCAAAGCAATGAAGGTATATTGTAGGGATGATATTAAAAATGGAGAGAAATGTGTAAAATCTAGAAATACTTCAGAGAGGAAAAATTATCAGATGATGATTGGCTATTAGAGTCAAAAGAAAAAAAATTAATTAAGGATGAATACAAAGTATCAGTTTTGGTCAGAAGAATAAACATGACTGAAATGAATACATATTTTCCCCTATACTTTTACTACTTCCAAGTTTCCTGTTTCTCTTGAAAGCATCACTGTCCTTTCATAATCTAGGTTGGTAGTTTTAACACCACACTCAGTTTTTCAATCTCCCTCTCCCTACATAGCTAATTTGTTGCTAAATCCTCCTTTGTCTGCTGCAACATTTTTTTCCCATTTCACCCCTTCTTTATACATTCACAATTAGCACTGTAATTCAGGCCATTGTCACATTTTTCCTAGGTTGGTGCAACAACCACTTAATTAGTGTTTGCCTCTTAAATCTCTCCCCAGTCTAGTCCATCTTATTATTGCTACTAAAGTAAAACTCCTTAAAATGACTATATAACTTTGAGACTACCTTACACTAAATCTAGTATATTATGTTTCTGGATGAAATATAAGCTATTTACCTATTAAAGCCCTATCCAACCTGGCCCTAAACTCTCTTTTCAGCCTCATTAATACCATTGCCTTTCTATATTATGATCTCTAACAAAAGTGACCTTGTCTCTATTCTTTCCATGTGAGACTCCATTTTTCAATTCCATTCCCTCTGCACTGAGAAATTTACAGAGAAGAAATAGCCTAATATAAGCCTCAAATAGGTGCAAGTAACTGAAGTTTTTTTTTTTATGTATTCAATTTTGGAAGTAGAGGATTTCCATTTTCTACTTATATCTTTCATATGTATGTATATATATGTATACATATATATACATATAAATTTTACCTTGTCAGTCAGGTTCTTTTTTTAAGTGACTAAGTTTTAAGTACATTTTAAAATTGATGTTCTAGGTGGTAAATGAGAGAGATTTTCTTGACAGTTCTAGCTACTGCATAATGTATTTTGAAACATTAGAAAAAAATTACAAAAATGATCAAAATTTGAAATGGAGAATACATTTTAAAATATATGAGAAAAATCTTCATGAAGTTAGAAAAAAATATACATCAAAGCTTTAGAACATTATTCAAATTCATGAAATGTTAAAATGGGAACACTTATGATTTTTGACCTTAATAGCTTTTATAGGTATCAATTAAGGAATCTATCTTTTTTTTTGAAATGGAAAATGGTAATTCCCCAGTCCTGATATAAGAAAAGAAGTTTTATATTATTTTATTTCTCCCCAAAGAGATGACTTTTAAAAAGACTATATCCAAAAAGTGAAACCATTCAAATACCCATGCATACACTTTTTTTTTCACTTCCTTTCTCTGTAGTGCTAAAAGAAAAGAAGTTTAAAATATATTCAGTGTGGTATATACATCCATTTTTTAAAAAGCTTCCCATGATTATTTGAATGAAATGTAGAGCTTTTCCTTTATGTGTAAATTTGATAAATGATTTTCTTGTCATCTTCTCTTGCATCCTACATGTTCACCATGTAGTTGCATATACTATAAACAAGTATGCAATTTTAAAAGTTTATTTATGTCTTTGATAAACATTATCTTTTATAAGCTTGTGGGAACATAAATTGTAACTATACTATGTTCTACACAGAGGTTTTGATGAAATTATTTTGTTATTCAATTTTTACTATCAATTTAAAATAGGAACACATAGATATTTGACAAGTGTGTGTATGTGTATTTAGAGAGAGTTAGAGAGAGAGAAAGGGGTGGGGGGAAAGACAGAAAGAGATAGAGACAGAAGCAAAGACAGAGATATTATAGGACCTATAGGCTTCTTCTGGGTGAGAAAACTCTCTCAAAAATGCAGTTCAAGAATTTCTCTGAAGTTTATAGTCTTTGAGAATTGCCTAATTCACTGAAATATTGGTCATCTATGCAGACTTACACAACCTGTAAGAGGTAGAAATTGAACATAGGTCCTCTGCCTTTTAAGGACAACTTTCTATTCATGAATTATCTTACCTAATAAATATAAAATCAACAAGTATTTATTAAGCATCTATCATATATATATATATATAAGCCTATCATATATAATTCTGCTGAGTGTTGAAAAAGACTGCAAAGATGACAGTCTCCTTGGAGAAGTATAACACATTTACAAATATTTTTGAGTAACTATAGGCAAAGACTATGACAAGAGTAGAAATGATAGAAAGCAATAACTATTCATGCCTAAATAAAGTGGTTTGCTTGTTTGTTTGTTTTGTTTTGTTTTGTTTTTTGGTAACCAATGGTTAGAGAAGTTTATTTTCTTTCTGGAGCTTCAAAGATCATTCCCCCCCCCCCTTTTCTCTCATTTTCTTTTAAACAGGGGTGGATCTGACTTCACTTCGCCAGATAAAGCTTCAGAGACCAATGAGTATGTTGAATGATATAAAACAACTCTTATCATCAGGAGGAAATGTAAATGAGAAAAATGATGAAGGTGTTACCCTTGTAAGTTGAAATATTTCACTCAGGTATATTTAAGAATAATTGAATTTAACAGTTATTAATCAGATATGTAGTATACCCAACACTTGGCTAGGCACTGTCAAAAATATAGTCTCTCTTCAAGAAACTTATAGTTTAATAAAATGTATAAGATAAGCAAACATTTAAGACTCTTACAAGATATAATAATAGAGAGTTAAAGGAGAGGTTTAGAGAAAATACTATGAAAAGTAGAAATGGTGAAGATAAATTTCTAAATGAAAAACTAGAGAATGAGCTTCATTGGAAAAGTTGTATCCACATTGGATCTTAAACCAAGAAAAATTTCAAGATGAGGAAAAATATTTGTGGCTGAGATGGACTACATATATATAGTGCAGATTGCAACGGGCCTAAAATGTCAATGTAGTGAGTTTGATTTTTATCCTATAAGCTATTGAAAGTTTTTGCTCAGGGGGCAGCTAGGTGGTGCAGTGGATAGAGCACCAGCCCTGAAATCAGGAGGACCTGAGTTCAAATTTGGTCTCAGACACTTCCTACCTGTGTGACCCTGGTCAAGTCACTTAACCTCAATTGCCTCAGGGAAAAAAAATTTTTGCTCAGGATTGTGGTATGATCAGACCTGTGTGAATTGAAGTACATAATCATTACCAAAAAATTAATAAATTATGGTATTTAATAATATGAAATCTTTTTCTTTTCTGAATAGTATGTTATTTGAAGGGTCAGTTGCCAGGAATATCTCATGGGAAAACAAATGTTCATTGTCAGTTTTATTCTTTTGATTTTGACTTGTAAGTACTTCAGAATACCTAATTCTTATTCAAGCCAGCCTCTGATGTTAATGACTATTCCTTTGTCTTCGAAGTTCTAAATTTGTGTCAGCATTTACACTTTTTGTTTGTCACTGGTTCAGTAAACTGAAAAGCAGTGGGAAATTGTCAGTTTTTATGGAATGTTATAGCATAATATTTTATGTCCAATTTTGTGCATAGTAAGAGATATTTTCCCTTGTTTATCTTAAAAGAGATTATACTCTAAACTGCCATATCATTCGACAGAAGAATTCCTTTTAGAATAGTATAGTGTAAATGATGAGAAATTGGTGCCACATTTTGGGGCTTGCTGCTGAAACTTCCTATATGTGTTGTCTCCCCCTAGTGGAAAGTGAACCATTTAAGAGCCAGAATTTTGGTTTTCTATTTTTATCCCCATTACTTACTAAGTACAGTAATTGGTGTACAATAAAGGCTTAATAAATACTGTTCTACTTATTTATTAAATCATTTAATAGTGACTTCACTTTTTTTAGGGAAATGTCTTGAGTCATGGCTTTTGGTGGTTTGTGGGATTTTAGATTTCTAAGATTTGATATTTTCTGGCCTCATATGATTTACTTTGTAGTAGAACTATAAAGATTCATTCATTCATTCATTCAACAAATTATTATCCAAAATAACATATAGCCTTCGTTATAGAGTCTCCAACGAAGTGTACAAAATTATAGAAGAGAATACAATGTCTTCCCCAAACATGGTGTAGAATCAGGTGTGATTCCATATTATAAAATGTCTATTAAGGCTTCCTACAGTTTTCCTTCAGACACTGGGGTATAGGACTTTTGGTGCCTACTTGGACATTCAGAACATTAAGAAGTGTTTTTTATATTATACTTTTTCAAGGTATAAGTACAATATTGAGGCATATGTGGCTAGACAATGTTATACCCTCGTTATCCCTCTCTCTTTCATCAGTGATTACTAATGAAAGGCGAGACTTAGAAGTACTCAACAGAATTATAAAACAAAGAGAAAGTGCAGCAGGAACTGATTATGTTGAATTTATTAAATTTAACATATTTAAAATAATTCAAAATTAAAAATGATTTAAAATTAGAATTGAACTGATAACATTCGAGTTACACAAAGCTATAGCATGGTAGAAATGAATTAGATTTGGAATGAAATTATTTGAACTGAGATTTTGTTCCATTTAATATTTGTAGGATGTTGAATAGGTCATTCCCTCACTCTGAATTTTAGTTTAGTTAAATCACCTAGTAAATTCCTGATTATTGTCAGTTATCTTGACCTTTGTCTTCATCCTAGGGGAATTCGATGACTCTGAATGAGAGAGAGAGGGGGGGGGGAGGGGGGAGAAAGAGAGAGAGAGAGAGGTTGAAGACTTTGCTCACTCTGCCTCATCCAAGTCTAATTTGCATTCAAGTTAATCTGTGATATCATTGGTCCTTGTTGAGAATGAAAGGTGAAGAATATTTTAGCAAAATAATTTTTAATACCTTCCAGTACTAACAGCCTATAATTTTATATGGATTGAATTATGAATATCTAAGGACTGTTTACCATTATAAAATCTCTTTAAATTATAATATATAAATCAAAGTAATTTATGGTCACAAATCATTTTGTATGAGAATTAATTGCAGAATTATAAAGTTGAGAAAAAAACTCAGGAGCCCATACATTAGAGTAATCTCCACTACAACATACAAACAAGTTGTCCTCCAGCTTTTGCTAAAGAAGGCAAAGTAATTGCCTTAAATTACTCCAAAAAAGGGAAATAATTCTTGTCTTGAGGCAGCCCATTCCATTTTTGGAGAGTTCTAATGGTCACATTGTTTGCGGGGGATATTTTTTCCCCTTCCCCTACCTAAAGTAGGGGCTTGGCCCTAAAGTCAAGCCTAAATTTATGTCTTTGCATGTTTAATTCATTGTTCTTGATTTCAACTTTTGGAACCAAACAGAACAAGTCTAATTTTTTTTTCCCACATGATAGCCCTTTAATTTCTTGAACACAGCTATAATGATCTTCTTCCCTACCCCCTACTCTTTTCTTCTCCAGACTAATATGTCCAAATGCTTCAACTGATTCTCATATGACATGAACTCAAGATTTTTCATCATCCTCATAGTCTACTGCTATATAGCATCTAACTTCTCAATGTCTTTTTTACTTTGTGTTGCTGAGAATTAAACAGATGAGATCTGACCTTGATAGTGGTCAGTGAGATTATCATCTCATTATTCTTGAAATCTCTCTTTTTCCATAAGCTTTTCTGGCTGCTGACTCAAATTAAGTTTTCAGGCCACTGAAAGTTCCAGATAATGATCTGTATAACTTTCTTTCCCCTCTGTATTTTCTAGCTTACATATATATATATATAGAGATATATACATATACATATATATATATATATATCAATGACAATGATTCTGTGATGTGCAAGACTTTAATTTGTCCTTACTGGATTTTATCTTATTAGGCTCATTTGTATCCTGATCATCATCTCATGTTAGCTTTTGCCCCCTAATTTTGAAGTATATGGAAATTTGATGAAATACCTTGTATGACTTTATCCAAGTCACTGCTAAAAATCCTCATATGAAAAGTTAGAATATTCACTTCAATGCAGAGAGTTGATACATATATAATAAAGACTGAGATATATATACTAGATGTTGTTACAGTGAAATAGAATTTGAACTAGTTAAATGACAAAACTCAATGATTATTAACTTTAACTTGGAGGAAAGTCTAGAAAATTATGTCATTAAGATGTAATTAACCCTAAATCATTTAACATTCACATGAAAGATTGAGAAAAAGAGATTATGTTGTAGATGACACAAAATTAGGTGAGGTAACTAAGAAGTTATATTAAAAAGTTAAGGATGCAAAAAAGACCTCAAGAGATTGTAGGAAGGAACTTGTTGTAATAAAATTAATATAAAATTTGGTTTAAAAAATCAACTACATAAGTACAACAGGATGAAAACATGTTTAGAAAACTTTTCTTAATAAACAACTAATTGGAAGTTTTAATGGTCTATAAATGGTATATGCATCAACAAAATGACATGGCAGAGACAAAGATATTGCTATCTAGAATACAATCTTACCATACTGTACTCTGATCAGAGTACATTTGAAATGCTGTGTTCATCTCTGGACTTTTTAGGAAAGTCATTGAGTAGTAAGAACAAGTAGTAATTAGGGTGGAAACAAAATTAGACTTTATGCAAAGCATCAGTTGAGATAATAGAGAATATTTAACCTTGAAAATTTAAGTTTTATTTGAAAACCTGTTATGTGGAAAAGATGTTAGGCCTTTTTACTTTACTCAAGAAGACAAAACTATGAGTAAAAGGTTAAAATTTTAGTGAGACATATTTCTATTTAATGGAAGAAAAAAAATCTAATAATTAAGCTGTTCAAGAATGGAAATGGATGATTTTGGAGGTAATAGGTATAATTATCTAAACAGTTATTCCAGTGGAGGCTGAATGACCACTTGATAGAGATTTTATTGAATACTAGTTAAGGTACAAGTTAGATTAAATGGTTTCTGAGATCTCTTACAATTCTCTGATTCTGTGTCTAAGAGAAGAGGAAGCATTCTAGGCCTGGAGACAAGAACAAAGTTACTGAGGTGAAGTATGCTTTCAGGAATCAGAGGGTAGTGTAGTTTGACATATGAAAAAATGTAGTATTGAATAATACTCACTAATTTTGGAAAGTTAGGCTGGTGCTAATATACCAGAAATCTTTGAATTTTACACAGAAAACTTCAGCTTTTTACTGAATAGACAATAAAGAGCCACTGTCAATTTTTGAAGACAGAAGTAATATGAACAGATTTATCTATAAGAAAGGTCAATCTGGCAGCAAAATGAAAGATAGTTTGAATTAAAGAGAGAGGCAGAGACCTGAAGACCTGCTGAGAGGCAATGGTAATAGATCAGGCAAGTAGTTAGAAAGGCCATGATTAGAGTGGTAATAGTAAAAATGTAGACAGAGTTTGAAGGCAACAGTTGGAATTTATAGGCCTATTTAATTATTGCATATATTATATGGGGGATTAAAAGTTAAGTTCAGAGCTCCAAATATGATACATATAGTAAATGTTTGTGCCAGAGGCAGAAAGAGTGACATACTCTGCATATGGAAATTTAAAGAAGGAATTTAAAGCTTACTTTTGAACAAATAAAATTCAGGTAGAAATGCATACATTCAGACAAATACATACATATATATATATATATATATATATTATAAGCCATAGAAGATGCATACCTAGAACTACAGATTTGGGAATTAAATAATTTGGAGGGACAATTAAAATCATTAGAGTGAACCAGCTTGCCAAGAAAAATAATCTAAAGAAAGAAGACATAGGAAGAACCCAGTTAGAAAAAGCCACTCTAATGGGTCAAGAAGAAAAGAGGGAAAAAGTATTAAAAAAAAAAAATACATCAGCAAAGGAACAATTAGAGAAGCAGAATGAGACCAATGACATCATACTGATTCAGAAGCCAAAGAAGATAGCCAATAGTAGGGAGCTGACTAAAGTATATATTGGTGTGCTGGTAATGCTTAATAATGATTTGGGGATTGGGGAACAAGCTGAAAAAAGGGATATGACAGTTTTAATTTTAATTTGCATTATTAACATTTCCCCCCTGAATTTCTTAAGTCTAGAAAATTTAAAAAAAGGTAACTCAAATTCTGATTTGCAACATTTCCCAGTTTCTGAAGTGTGTATCTTCATGCTGAAAATTCAACAATTTAATAATCAATTCTCCAAATAAAATTTAAACTGGCCCCCACACACTCTTCATATTATCACAAACTGCCAAAAATCATTGAATATATTTACTGAAGAATATATTGGCTTTTATGATTAAAAATTATTGGCACCATTTGAGAAAGTAATTTCAATAAAATAAAAATGGTTATAGAAATAGTGAAAATAGAGTGTTTAGATATAATCAACAACAGGCATTTATTAATCACTTAATTCATGCCAGGGACTATAGTAAGCACTGGGAATACAAAACAAACAAAAATAAATGTAGCCCCTGACCTCAAGGAAGTCGCATTCTGATGGAACCAGAGAAAACATACAAAACTTCTGAAAATCAGCAATGGAGGCTTTTTTTTGAAAAGTCCTAGGAAGGAAGGATAGCTGGTCTGGGCCTTTCCTCAAAACACAAGTTCTAAAAACAACTCACAAATGGAAGAATTGGGGGCTTGGGCTGATGATTGGAGGGAGAAATAGTTGACTCATAGTGACAAAGTTTTGAGAGTTAAGATATAGACAGCTTTCTCAAGAAGTGTCATAGTTAAAAGGAGCAAGAAGATGATTAGAAGAATTAAGGGAAATGCATTTAAGACAGGAGATATAGGCGTATTTGGAAACAGCAAGAAATCAGTGGAAAAGGAGAAATTTAATTAGATATTTATAGATCACTTGACATACTGATTTGATTAGATGATATCTAGAATCCTTTACAATCCTGAGATTCAGTGAAGATACATTGATGGGGAAGTGAATAAAATCTGCCCAAGGTCTCCGAGAGATAATAAGGCAGTGAGATTAAAGAAACAGTGAAAAGGATTAGTGAAAAGTGGAGATCTGCCCAAGGAACTGCAACTGCGGTTGTCTATAACTCCAATACTATTTTTTTTTCAGCATTAGGAATCAGTCTATTAGCTCTAATCTATGGTAGGAGGACACAAATCAGATGGTTATTCATATAGGGAGTTATTCATGGAAGTTATTCATATAGGGAGTGGGATCCATAATTCCTACCAAATCCCCAGTCTGCCTATTAAATCTGCTCTTGCACTGATCTCATATTCTCAGGAATGGAGTTTAAATTACTCTTAAAGAAAGATCAATATGGTAAGCAATACATAGCTTGTTTTTGCTTTTACTCACTAATATCTTATTTGTGTTGAACTCATTTGAGATTTTCTTGGCAAAGACACTGGAAAGTTTTACCATTTCTTTCTCCAGCTCATCTTATAGATGAGAAACTGAGGCTAGTAAGCGTTTGAGGGCATATTTGAACTCAAGTTAATGAATCTGACTCCAGGGCCAACATTCTATTCAAAGTACCACTTAGGTCTACCACATAGCTAGTTACATGATTAGATACCTAAAAAAGTTCTTTGTACATTATTAAACAATATGCAAATGGCAGCAGTTATTCTTGAGTTAATACTATTATCAAATTAGGAAGAAGAGATTTTATCATTTATGGCATTTTCTTTTCAATTCATATACATATAGAGTAAAAATTTCAAAAAATATTAGCTTTATTATTTTTTTCTAAAGAAGAATACATTGTAATCCTTTAGTGGAAAAGTAACCTAATTTTAAAGGAGGTATTGAGAAAAAAAAATAATTGCATCAATTTTCTAACCTTGTTGAATTTTTGTATTTCTTGTGACCAATTTTCCATTGAACAGACAACATAAATGTTGCTGATAATTATATAGTATTACCTAACACATTACATATTATCTTGAGTATTCTTTTTTTTTCATTTTTTCCTTGCTGACCTGCTATAACCCCATGTTTTTTTTTGTTTTTTTTTTTCATTTTTATTGAGTATTCTTTACAATAATAGTTACAAAGAATTGATAGCTGAGGAGGTAGAGGGGAAGAAACACTTTTCTTTACTTAAAGATCATTGCATTATCAAAGAGCAGTTTACTTTAATTTTAATTTTAGCACTGATAAGTCTATTTATTGTAATGCTTACCATCATCACACTGCTTCTTATTCTATGTAAGAATTGGAGAATATTTTGTAGTCATTCTTTTTTTTTTTATAGAGAATGTTAAAAAAACATACCAATGGTATCTACTGAATGATCTCTATCACAATTTATAATTTCATGGAAAGTTGAAAATTGTTCAGATTCCTTAATTTGCTAAGACAAATGCACAAAAGAGATAAATCTACCACAATTACAGTCTGCAGTAAATTAATTTCAGTTTGTTTAGGATGCTAACAATGTAACATCTCTTAGTCTGGTGGATCACATTAAATATCTTCATGTGAATGATAAGTCCATAAAAAATGACTCAGTCCCCACAGTTGCAATTGACTGCAGCATATTAGGATGCATTTGTTTGTCTTTGAACATGTTTTATATTTGGTAGAATTTATAATAGTGAAACTGAATCAATACTAGATTTGAGCAAGATGAACTAAAGATAGGATGATCAAATAACACTTCTCAAAAAGCTTTAAAAAGAAAACAGGGAATGGGGGAAGAACAGAAAGTATGTTTTAAACACATTTATATGTGTGTTTTGTCTTATAGAATAGATATTAGCCCTCTTTTCATAGATGGGGAAGTCCAAAGTCACAAAGTAAGTGGCAGGTTTGTGATTTGAATACGAATCATCTGGTACTCCTAAAAATAGTGCTCTTTTCAATAATATCATAACTCCCTCTTTAGAAAAGAGATTCTGTAAGACCCTTACTAGCTTGGCCAGCATGATCATTTCTAAGATCATTCTTAGACTCTCAATCTATATACCTAATCTTACTCCTTTAATTCCCAATATAATAGTATGGAATTTGAATTTAGAATTTCACAGATCAGTGATAAGCAGTGGCTTTTCCTAGGCCAAAAGACATTTTGGAAGACATAGAAATGGCTGATTCAAGTTAAACAGTAGCTCATAATTCACCTGCATGTAATAATGATTTTTACCTCACCTGATCAATCAACAAGAGTTTATTTAATACATATTTTATTTCTAGTAGTGTGATACATCCTGTGATTGAAAATACAAAGTATGAAATATTATCTACTCTTAGAATGTTTCATTTGACAAAATGAGTCAGCATGTATATAAAAATGCACAGAGAAAATCTAAAATAAATACAAGGTAGCAAGAGAAAGACAATATACCATGAAAGCAAATGGAAAAAAACTTCATATTAAAAATGATGAATGGTATATATCTTGAAAAATGACTCTTTGAAGATGAGCGAGGGAGACAGAACATTATGGACATGGTTGCTATACATCACACAGGACACAGAGATAGGAGATGGAGTGTTATATGAGTATTAGAGAGAATATCAGTTTGACTGGATCATAGGATAGGGCAAGGGAAATAATGTATGGTAAAGCTGGAAGAATAGATGAGTCAGTTTGCAATGGCATTAATTTTTTAAAAGGAGTTTTTTGCTTTATTATGGAGGCAGTAAAGGAGTCACTGGTATTTGAGTAGAAAGGAGACATATTTAGAACCAAATTGTTTAAGGAAAATCATTTTAGCAGTTACATGGAGGATGGAGTGGAGAGAAATTTATGAGTAAGAGAATAATGCAAAATTTGACCTTCTACAAGTAGCAATTCCTGATCCCCCTTAATTCCAGTAGCTTCCCTTTATCAGTTATTTCAAATTTACCCTAGATGTAGCTTGTTTATACATATTTGCGTGTTGCCTTTCCTCATTAAACTGAGTTCCTTGACAGTAAAGTTTATCACTTACATTGATCTATATTCCTAGTTCTCAGCACAGTACTTGGCATATAGTAGGCACTTAGTAGTTTTTTTGGGGGGGTAGACTGATTGAAGCTAATGTTAACAATTTAGACAAGAGATGATGAGGGCTCGGTATAAGGTTATAGCAATATGAGTAGGGAGAAGAGATTGGATGAGAGAGATGTAATAGAAATGCTAAGATTTGGCAACTGACTACTTTTATAAAATGAGGGAGATTGAGAGTGAAGAATATAACTTCATTATATAACTGAACCCGAGAGAATGGAAGAGCACTTGGTATCTTCCATAGAAATAGGAAAGTTTGAAAGAGGTTAATGTTTGGGGTAAAAGATAATAATTTCTGCCCTGAACATTTGATTTTGATATGCTTGAAGTATATCTAGTTTGAAATGTCCAAATGGTAGTTTGACATTTAGAAATACAGCTTAGAAAAGAGACTAGAGCTAGTTACAGAGATAATCTGCACAGAAATGAAAATAAATGCCATGGGAATTAATGAGTTCCAAAAAAGAATAAAGAGGATAGAAAGAATAGTATTCAGATAAAGTCATGGGAGAATATGTCCAGTTGAGGGTGGGATAGGATATTGATGATAAGCCAGTAAAGAAGATTGAGAAGAAAGAAAACATGGAGGAAGAGAAAAAGAAAAGAAAGAGCAGTGTTACAAAAAAGTGAGAGAGAACAAAATAAAATGAGGACAATGCCAAATACTAAAGAGTTTGAGGAAGATTAGGACTCAGAAAAGATTATTCATTTATACAATCTAGCACCCAGGTGACTCATCACTCATACTTCTGACTTCAAACATTGGAACCTTGGGCTCCAGTTAGAGATATTTCACCCTATCTTGCTTGGTTCTAGGCCTACCATTCCATTTCCTAATCTCCTAAAAGCCATCTATCTTTAGTTTCCCTATATGTGCTGTCTTCTTCTATTAGAATATAAGCTATCTGCATCTAGAGAAAGAACTGATAAATAGACATGTGTATAGAATAATTATATATAGATATATACATATGCATGTATATATCTATATATATATTTATATACATATATATGTTTGTGTACATACATTGGTATACAATATATGTCAATAGATTATATATTGTATATTATGCATACATTACATACAACATAATATATATTACACATTACATGTATATTCTATATGCACATGCATATAGAATATATATATATATATACATATACATATACTTATGTATACCTATTTGTGTATAGCCATCTCTAAAACAGACAGGAGGAGGAGAGGGAGAGGAGAAAAAATTATATGGCTTTATCATATATTAAAAGGAATAGCAAGTTGTACATAATAGATTTACAGTTTCATGTGCAAATAATTGTCTTTTTTATTATGCCATGTTATATAGTTTTTTTTTATTCCATAAATTATAAATTATTCCTTTGGTATGAGGATGATCCTGTATGTTTGTTTATGTCCCCAGAGCTTAGCAAAATTTCTGGCACACAGAAAGCAATTAATAAATACTTTCATTCATTCATTTGCTCACTCTTTCATTCATTGGATAATCACACTGTCTTTATATAGCCAGGTTGGAGCTGTGAATATTTGGGGGTAGCAGTTCCTCAAAAGTTTTTGTAGTTGTTCTGAAGTTACAGACAGAGAAACTTCTTAAGCTTTAACTACAGCCTCTTTCCCTGAGTCTTAAGAAACCAAAGAGAACTGACAGGGAAAGTACAGGAAGCTGGTTGGAAAAGTGAAGTAATGGGTGTTTCAGAGTTATAAGATATATCAGACACCATCTTTTTGTACATATTATTTTGGATCTGAAACAATGGTAGAAAGTGTTCATGCATTTTTAAGAACCAGTTTCTATATTATTACATTCAGCTAAATCCAAATATCATAAAATAGTTACTATGTGAAATATAGAGAATTATCCATAATCCTTTGAGGAATTTATATTTTACTCTAGCTAAGGAAATAAGAAGACAAGCACACAAATTGCTATAAAATGAAGCAGAATATATTCTTGAAGAGAAATTCACTTCAGTGGGAGTTCAGAGGAAGAAGGGTAATATGCAATATTTTAATGCACTTTTAACCTTTAATAACTTAGAGAATTATTAGAACTTTAAGAAATTAGATACCAGTTTCAGTTTAACACTACACTAGGACTTTTTGGGACAACCTATATAATTTATAGATCATGAAAGGAGGAAAGTGACCCTTGAAGAGGGCCTTCAAGGCTGGATAAGATTTTAAAAGAAGAAATTTTCGGGGAGGATGGAGATGTTGCTTATGAGTTAGTGAAAACAACATGAATTAGTTACCACTAACCTTGACCTCTCCACATTATGCAGTTAAGAAGACTGTGCTGCAAGATATTTAAAAGCAACTCCCCCAAGTTTAAAAAACAATTAGCAGGGGCAACTAGGTGGCGCTTTGAATAGAGCACTAGCCCTGAAGTCAGGAGGACCTGAGTTCAAATCTGTTCTCAGACCCTTAACATTCCTTAGCTGTGTGACCTATTACTGGTGTGTTCTCTCTCAAATAAGTGCTCCTCAAAGATCTTTATCTTTTGACTTCTATTTTTAGCATGTACTGTGTAGATTCATCTGTCAGACATTCCAATTATTTCTGGTATTCATTAGAAAAAATCTGAAAGATTTTTCTAAGGTAACTAAGTTTTAAACATATTCAATACACCATTTCTAAATTATAAAGACCTTCCAAAGGGTTCTTAGTCAGTACAATAATGATATGAATTTTACATGAGAAAAAGAATTTAGTGGAGACAATATAATTTACTAGGCATTAAGATCTATATTATACGTTAGACAAATATGGTCTTCCTAATTAAAATGGAATAGATAGATGAATAGATAGATGTTTGTATCTATATATAAATATATGTATGCATATATACATACATATATGTATATGTGCATAATGTAGGAGTATTATGGATCAAAAAACAAAACTACCTTCTACTAGATGAACCAAGGAATGAAATAACTGTCAACATCACAAGCTAAAATAGAAGGTTTGAGAAATCTTGATTATCTGGTAACTTTTTCTCTGGTTATTTGTTCCTCTGCTCATTTCTGTTTTTATTACCTTCTATATGCAACCTACTGCTTCTTTGTGAAGAATGGGTGTCATCCCACAACATAACATTTTCATGCTCTCTTTTGATGTTTGCTTGCATTATGTTTCCCTTCTCGGATTTTTTTTTCTTGTATATCCGATTTTTCTTGCACAGCAAGATAAATGTAAAAATAGGTATATACATACTCAATTTGTCAAGTATTTTAACATAATTAACATGTAGTAGACTTCCTGCCATCTAGGGGAGGGGTGGAGACTAGGGGGGGAAATTTGTAACAGAAAGCTTTGCAAGGATCAATGTTGAAAAATTACCCATACATATGTTTTGCAAATAAAAAGCTTTAATAATAATAAAAAAAAAAAGAATGGGTGTCATCACAACTCATAAACAGCACTTTTTCTCCCTTGCCTAGTTGCTATGATGGGAACCTGTAGCTCTCTCCTTCCCTGTAATTATCTCCTTCAATCTCTCTTCTTCCTTTACATTCCATCTCTCTTTCTCTCTCTCTCTTAATTTCTCTCTCTCTCTTACTTTCTCTCTCTCTCTTACTTTTTCTCTCTCTCTTTCTCTCTCTCTCTCTCTCTGTCTCTGTCTCTGTCTCTCTCACCTTCTCTCTCACATACACACATTCACACAAACTTTCACACACAGCTTAATCATGTGTTTTAAATTAGATACACTAATTTAGGTTACTTCTCTTAGACAAGGAGGAAGTCATCCTAGAACGAATAAATGATAACGTCATAGTTTTCAAAATGCCTTTGCATAGATTACATCATTTAATCCCAGTAATAATCTGTTAAAATAATTACACAACAGTTTGAAAAGATATTTTCCCCTGAACTCTACTTTCCTCATTTTTTACCTAAAGCTTATTTCATTTATATTTGACACAAAGTAAGTGCTTCATACTTGTAAACTGTTGATTGATGTTTCATATTTCACTTTAATAAGCAATTGAACTAGAAAAATATATCAAAAGAGTAGTAGTTATCAAATTGTTTTATATATATATATACACAAAAGAATGTTATGTAAATGTCACATCTAATGTTCATAAGTTCATTATCTTCATCATCAATATTTATAAAGCACATATATGTTAGGCCCTGTTATCTATCCATCCATCCATCCTGTCTGTCCATCTGTCTGTCGGTGTCTCTATTTCTCTACCTATCACATCTAAGTTTTGTAGTGGATAGAGTCAGGAAGTTTCATCTTTCTCAGCTCTAATCTAGCCCCAGACACTTCTTAGCGGTATGATTATGAATAAGTCACTTAACTCTTTTTGTCTCAGTTTCTTGAGCTAGAAAAAGAAATGGCAAACTATTGCAGTATCACTGCAAATGACCCATTTCAGGGTCATGGAAAGTCACATATGACTGAAAACTGAAGAACAACAACAACAAATACACATACATGCATACATATATATATAATTTATACATATAGATGTGTATACATTTATATGTGTGTATACATGTATGTATACACATGATTATCTCGTTTGATTTTTAAAAGATGTTATTTTTAATTTAAAAATATTTATTGGTTTACAGTGTTTGTTAGAATACAACAATCTGGCTGCTGCCAGTGAGGATCCTAACAGAAATGAGAAGGAAATAAGAAAATGGCATAAATATTTTTCAAAGTGAAATGCTAACAAGCTACTGATATGGCAAATTGGTATGAAAATCTCATGAATTATTCTCCTTTGCTTCTCATTGTTCTTAAACTTTGATATCAATACTCTGCTAAATAGATCAATGAAAATTAATATATATCAATGATTAAAATGTATGTATTTGATTTAATATACCTTCAAAATAGCATATTTTCAGAAGGAGGATTGATGTGGGTTTTTCTTACTCACAGTTACATGTGGCCTGTGCAAGTGGCTACAAGGACGTGGCTTCACTCATCCTTGACCACGGTGCAGATCTCAATGTGGTGGATAATCAATACTGGACACCTCTCCATTTAGCAGCAAAATATGGCCAGGTAAATTGATCTCCTTATTTGTTTATAATTGTTGATTTTAGAGTATGAAGCATTTTGAGATTATTCTTTAATTTCACAATTTATGTTTGTTTGTTTGTTTTTCCTTAGTGTCAACATCTCAGCATCAGGTGCCACAAGTTTTTGTTTGTTTGTTTTTGTTTTTTTTCCCCATTTGGTTTGTACAACTTATTAAGAAACTTCATTAGCAGAAACAAGGAGAAAAAAAATCTACCCATAGAAATATATATATAGATTAAGGTATTTTTAACAATTATTTATGCTAGTCAACACCTCCTGAGGGGAAAAAATTCATGAATTTGTAACATACTCAATAAAATAAATATCAGAATGATGTCTATTAAACCCTACATTGTTTTTATAAGCTTGTAAATTTACAGGTCAATAGTAATTCTACTTTTTTTATGTTGTTAGATTCCTGAAAGTTAACTTAAATTTTATATGTTCTTTTTCTCCTTGTAAGCATCTAATGTATTTTAATTTTTTTAATGGACAAACTATGGGCAACAATTTATTAGTCTGAATCCTTACCAGGAGCAATCAAACTTTATTGAGTATATTTTCAATAAATTGCTACACTACCTATTATTACATTAAATATATAAATGTGTTGATACTTTATATTTGCATAGTGCTTCACAACTTACACAACTTCACAACATATAAATGGGGAAAAAAGGGGAAGACCAAGAAAGATATTGTAGAGATACAATTAACATGACTTACCAACTAAGTCAATATGGAGGGGTTGAAAGTTGGAGAAGTTAAAGTCAATATAACATTGATACTACAGACTTATAAAGAAAATGAAAATGCACTCAAGAGAAACAGAATTTTGGAAGGAGGGTTTTTTTGGGGGAATAAATGTGAACTATTAAGTTTCAGGTACCTATGATACATCAGTTTAGAAGGCTTTAAGATAGTCAATTAACAATAAAGAACAGTCCTTTAAGAGAGAAATGTGTGCCTGTGTATATGGGATTGCCATTTATCTACATAGAAATTAATTTTGATTCCATGATAGTTCATAAGATCACCAAAGAAGAAAATTAGAGATAGATCAGTTTTCAGCATAGAGTTTAGGGGAGAATACTTATAATGTAGATATTAGTGTGTAGGAGAAAGATGATCATATTAAACAATTTGACATATAAGAAGTTCTAGACACATAGTTTTTTGGATAATTAATCATTTTATTAATCATGCTAGTACATGATAAAAGTGCCACTTTTGAATTCCAAAGACCCTTCATGGAACTCAATGTACGCATATGCTCTTGAAAGAATGTGTGTTCCTGAGGGTGGCAATTGATTATATTTGGTTAAAAGAAATGAAGATAATTAATATTAAAAAGAGAGATGGATTCATTCCATTGAGAGTATGGGAGAACTTATTTTGATAACTCTGGTGCCCAAACCTACACCTAATCTCAGGCAATCTAAACAAAGGATCTGCCCCCATCCAAGCCTTAATAAAACATAATGGGCTGGAATTCACCATTGATTAAATTCTTTGTAAGGTTCTTTAATTTGGTGGGATCTCCCACCCAGGATGGAAGAGCATGTACTCAAGAGATATGGGCAATCTCAACCATCAACAATAACCTTCAATATTCTAAACAACCTACATATTTCTTAAAAACTCTGGTCTGTAATTCACTAATTATTCATATAAGAGAGAAATAATCATTTCAGATAGATAGATAATAGTATTTCAACATAATTGACTTCCTTTGTGTTCTAATGTATTTTATTTTATGTATTTAAAACTGTTATTCTAAGAAGAGGTCTATATGCTTCACTATATTGCCAAAGGGGTATATGACACTCCCTTAGAGAGATTTTTTAAAAGGAATTTATCTGTGAAGATAAAAATAAGTATAGGATAATTGCTTGAGGGCCTAGCAAGGCTAAAGCAAAAGCTTTGTAGGGCTAACATAAACCTGAGAGAAAGGGACCAGTGAATAGGGAATTAATTGCAGAATTAGCAAGCAGGGAACCAAGGGCTAGGTGGATTTCCAGGGGAGCCAGGAGTCTGAGTCTGGGAAAAGGAGAAAGGGACCAGTAAATAGGGAAAAATGGCAAAGGACAAAATGGAAAAATTTAAAGGAGAACACTTCTAGAAGAGATAAAAAAAGGCTGGGATCTTTAATAGAAGTCAAAGTGTAGGGCTGGACAAAAAGAAGCATCACTTTTTTTTCTTACTTTTCAAATATTTCGCATTTTCATACTGACGTGTCACAGACTGACTTTTTTCACCTCATTAAGTCTCACATTGAAGCAAATATTTTTTCAAGAATATTCCATGTCTTAGCTAATAATGAATATGCTGTATAATAATGAATGAGCTGTAGAAATGGCTTCTTCAGAAAAAAATAATAATAAAAAACTTTTAAAAGTACAGTAGAGATCTATGAAAGGTGAATAATTCATGATTCTTTTAATATGAAATATACCCCACAGGTGATGGAATGAAATGTATGCTCATTTTCCTTCTAGCTACCTAATTAAGAATCTGTTAATATATTTGATACCACATGCTCAAAGTGTCTAAGTGTAACTGAATTCATCCTGACAGCCTTTTTGAATGTGATACCGAACTATATATTTACTAGTAATGTGGAACAGCATCTGAAATATCTCAACATTATGAGATAACTCTAAAATGGACATAATGGAATTCTATTATAATGCTATTGTTGGTAAACAAATATACTTTCCATACTAACATTATTTGTATACTCTTTGTCACTTGGGACATGGCAATAGTACCACCAAAATATAAGTAGTCCAAATTAGCATCTATCTGAGATGCCTAAAAGAAAGCAGTGTTTTACTTTGTCAGTGATCTTGTGAGAAAAGTCAGTATTTTAGGGATCCATGAAGACTCCTTTAGCTGCCAGCTAAATAACCATTTTAATGTTTTTATAGGGCATGAATGGCATATCTAACCCATCTGGTTTTATGTGGCTATGTTGTCCAGTTTAAGAATTTAATTTAGGTATGATAGAAAATATTGGTTAAAAAATGTGAGGGTTTATGATTTTAAATTTCCAAAGTCTACCAATAAGCATCTTCCTAACATACACAAACACCCAAATAAGACCTAATACTTAATTTGTAGTAGCAACATTGTTTATTTAACGTAGTCAGATGATAGTGGCAGAGGGTAATTGTTAAACATTTTACCGTGAAGGCATTATCCAACCTTTTCTCCAAACATTGTCTTATTTACTCTCTCATATTTGGGTTGTTTGAAGACCCAAATCTACCAATATGTAGAGTTTGTGAAAGTATTAAAGTTATATATTGAATCTTGAAAGGAGCAAATAAAGCTTGGAGTTGGAGGTGAAAAGGAACCTTCATTGCAAGAAAAACAGCAAATGAAATTGCATGGATTTGGGAGAAGGTTTGTTGTGTAAAACAAATAGCAAGCAGGAAAATTTAGTCATGTCATATAGTAAGTAAAGTATTAGAAAACTAGAAAGGGAAGGAAGGGATTAGCTTATGAAGGGCTTTAAAAGCTAGAATTTTTTTTTACTTATAAGGTGTTGTAGTATGTGGGTGCTATTTTTGTTTTTGTCCATGAATCTTATGCATGCCTACATGAGTCTCTAGAGGTGTCTCAGAGGCAAAAATGGACATCTGTAGCATCTCCTTCTCCCACCCTTCTCCAAGTGAGATTATGATTTCTGCAAGAGGGGGAAGCAGAAAATTGTGATCTCCTCAGAAAGAAGAGGTACCATGCTAGAATTATATCTTTTCTGATATTTTAAATAGTGTTAATTTAGGAAAAAGTAACTTTTGGATTTAAGACAAAGTATTGATTACTATTTATTAATAATAGGAAATAACTACCTCAAATTCTAAAACTAATATTTGAACCACTTTCCACAAAATAGTGAAGAAACTCATTTGCCCAAAGTCAGAAGCAAAACAGAAATCCGAGGAAGTATATGCAGGCAGCAATATATTAGAAAATACAGGGAGAAGGACCTCTCTCACTGGGATTGAGGTAACTTGACTCATCACTGAGAGAGAAAGAAAAAAAAAAGACACAGAGACAGAAAGAAACAGAGGTATGGAGACAGAGACACTGAAAGCTATAGAGACAGAGACAGACAGAGACAGTCCAAGGTCTCACCCAAGAAGAAATTCTTTGAAGTATCTAGTATAGCAAGCTAGGAATAGAAAGAACATTATAAAAGTACTACATATTGACTTCTTTCCAGTCTTTGTCTCTCTTTGGTAATCTGAAGAGTGGTTGGAATGGTGCATCTTCTATTTTGAAACTGGAAACTAGAAGAGCCTTGGAACTCTTGGCAACTCAAGCCCAGTTCTCATGTAGGCATGGGACAATAAGTAGTCAGTATCCACTACTAGGAGAGAATCCCATATAAATTTTCCTTTGAGATAAATATTATATACATATATTTAATTCATACATACATATATTTAAGTCATAATAAGGAAGGAACCCCTAAAGTTTAAAAAATAGAAAGGAGTGACATAATCAGACCTGGACTTTGAGAAAATTAATTAGAAAGCCAAAAAGAGACATCCTAAATATAGTAGAAATGATTTAATGAGAAATATAAATAGAACAAAAAAATTATTGTATGCTAATGTGAGTTACCTATAATAGTAAGATACTAATGAGGCATTGGAATATTTAATACATGGAAGTATTTCTTTACATAATTTATTCTTTTTTTTCTTTTTTAAAATTTATTTAAAACTAAATAGAAAAAAAAGAAAGAAAAAGGAAAACAAAACACTGTCATGTGCCCAACAGAATATCATTGAGGATTCAATATATGTAAAAATAAATTTCCATTTGAAGAAAGCATATGTAGTAATAGAAGACATTATAGTCATGATTGTCCTTCTTTTCTTCACTTCCTTGTAGGTTATTCTTTTATTCTCTGCTGTGCACATTTTACTATATTATTTTTCCCCTTTTTGCCCCACCCCCAAGCATTCTACACTTAAGCTTAGATATGTTTATATATATTTATATTCATACCCACAAATAGATACACCCATATATATCAATATACACAAATACAAATACCTACATGCACAGATACATACATATTTATATAAACATGTTTCTAAATTAATTTAATAATTTAATTATCTATATTAATATTGTTTACATATGATGTAGGTTTTTCTCTTGTTTGTGTCTAAGTTTAATTTTGTCTGAGATCAATGGTTACTAGCCTCACTTTTTTTCTCATAAATTCTACTCCTGATCCTTGTTATTGCATATATATATATATATATGTATATATATGTGTGTGTGTGTGTGTGTGTGTGTGTGTGTGTATGTGTATATATCTTATTTCCTATTCCTGCTCTTTTACTTTAGTTCTACTTCTTAACTCGCCTTTTTCTTACTTAACCTCCCTCTACCCATGGATCCCTCCCTTCTCTTCTCTTCTCACCTTTTCCCTTCCTCTTTCCCCCTTCCTCATTAATCTACACACTACTACCATAAATCTATATACCCTTCTATACCACAACCTATTCTATTCCCTCTTCCCTTTATATATTCTTTATAGTTCTTTACAGATTCTTTATAGTTCCTTATTTAACACTTTCTAGATATGAGTAGCTCTAGACCTCCTTTCTTATCTAATGCCTCTGTGTCAGTTTTTCCTCTGTACCCCATTTGTGTAGCATAATTATTATTTTTATCCTTTCCTAGATAATTTTTCTTTTTACAGTCAGAACATACTCAGTTCTGCTCCAGTCTTTTTTTGAACTACCCATTTACTGATCTCAATCTTAGACATAATTTACATTTCCATGGATAAATCATAAATAGTTTGTCCTTGTTGTGTCCCTTGAAATTAGTCTTTGATGTTGGTTCTCATATATTAAAATTTTTATTGAGTTCAGGATTGGTTAAAACAAAATTTGAAAATATGTAAGTACACTGAATATCCATTTTTTTCCTATTCGATATTATGCTTAGTTTTGCAAAATGTGATATTTTTGGCCACAGGCATAGTCTTTTTGATTATTGTAGCTGCTGATAAATCCTGTACAAATATAATTGTAAATCCACTGTATTTCATTTTATTTTTGTTTCTTGTAAAATTTTCTCTTTGATCTGGGGGTTTTGAAATTTAACAATAATGTCCATAAATGCTTTTCCAGTAGGCTCTCTTTGAGATGGTAATCAGTAGGTTCTTTCTATTTCTATTTTCCCCTCATGTTCTATCACTTCAGGACAATTTTCTTTATCTTGTGATGTTAGAGTTCTTTATTGGTCACAGTTTTTAGATAAAACAATTATTCTTATATTTTTTTCTTGATATCTTCCCAGATTTGTTTTTTTTTTACTTATGTTTTACATTCTCTTGTGTTATTTCATTCTTTTTATTTTGTTTTGTTATTTTTGTCAATTATCGTTTCATTGGTTTTATTTGCCCAATTATTTAAATTTTTTCTCAGCATACATGTAACACTTTATTAAAATAAACTCCCTAAATTAGTGCCTATTTTAATTACTTCAATGCAAATGGTTGGATTAAAACTAAAGGGAGATTCGATTTGTCAAGTATTTTAACATAATTAACATGTAATGGATATCCTGCCATCTAGGGGAGGGGTAGGGAGTAGGGAGGAAAAATTTGTAACAAAAAGCTTTGTAAGGGTTAATGTTGAAGAATTACCCATACATATGTTTTGCAAATTAAAAAAAAAAAAAACTAAAGGGAGAGAAAAGAAAACAAAATTGAAAAGAAAAATTAAATTGTTCAGTTTTTGTAAACCTCTTTTTATTTTGCAGTCCAAATTGATTAGGGCATATATGTGTGTATAAATGTATATGCATGTATATACATATATATACATATATATGTGTATAAAACTCCTAACCAATCTGCACTGACAATGTGTGTGTGTGTGTGTATGTGTGTGTTTGTATCTGAGCTTATAATGCATTGAAAATAGGAAGAGAATAATATTCCTGGTCAGATTATCCCTGCTAACTGCAATGATAATTAACACCATGCTTTGAGCAGAAAATGCATAAGCAATTTTTCCCTTCCTTTTTAGAACCCTATGCATAGGCCATTATTGGCATCAAAAAATTTTTTAGAGAAAATCATACCCACAAGAACAGAGGGGATCAAGTAGGTAGAAATGGAAAAACAAAAGCAAAAATATTCTTTTGAAGTTGGAGTGAGTGGATTGTTATACCTTTGCAAAGCAGAGAAGAATTAGGTTCCTCTTCAGAGAATTGACTGTTGAACCAGCCTTACCAACAATGTGATTGCTTATTGTTTAATTTTTTTTTAATTGTGTCCAGCTTTTCATGACCACATTTGGCGTTTTCTTGGCAAAGATACTGACTATGGTTTGACATTTCTATCTCCAAATAATTTTAAAGATGAAGAAACTGGTTGCCTTGCTCACATTCTTCCAGTTAATAGAAGAATTTTAACATGGGTCTTCTTCTTCTTAGCTTTAGATTAACCACATACACAAGTGATTAAAATTGGCACTAAATTAAGAAGTATTTAATAAACTGCTTATACACACAGAGAGACTTACATGTATATACTGAGAAAAAAATTTAAAATAATCCCACTTAAAGTTTTAAAAATTATAATCATATACAATGCAGTCTGGATGTACAAGGTGACCAATAAATGTGGAAAGTATCAGACTGGGAGGAATCAGGAAGGATTGAAATATTTAAGAATAGGCAACTTTGAAAATGGTGTTATAATTAATAGAATGCAGAAATTAAGAAGTTAATTTAGGAAGCAAGGGAGAAAGGCAATAATTTCAGTTTTAGATATATTGGATTTTAGGTCCTAATAGAAATGTTCAGTAGACAGACAAAAAAATGTGTGACTGAAACTTCTCATTAGAAAATGAAAATATGTGCAGGTCAAGGAAAGACACTTTATGTAATATCTCTACTTAGGGATGGGAAAAAGAAGACAGAAGATGATAAAATAAAGAAGTAAAATAACAACAACAACAAAAAAGAGAACTTTCATTGGAAGCCAAAGTAAGGATGTGTCAAGGAAGACAGTATGGTTAAGAGTGCTAAACGCTTAAAAACAATCAAGGCAAATAAGGAACAAAAATAATAATAATAATAATTACTGGATTTGGTGATCAGATAGATGATTTTCAAGAGACTAGTTTAAGTATAAAGCAGAATGTATTAAGCCTTAGAAAAATACAAAATTTTACTAATTACAGCCATCATAATCAAGAGAAAAATGTAACCATCTACACTGGGAAAACAAGATGGTTGGAAAACACATTGTTCAGAGTATGATAAAAAGTTGGATAAACTATTCCATATATATCTTGGATAATTTCTTTACCTGATTTAGAGATGGGATTAGAAAAGAGTAGTAGAAAAATGTTGATTTAGAATGCATTTGGGAAATGTCAAACATCTCAGACTTCTTACTACCATGAAAGTCAATTTAATTAACATGAATAGTTTTCAGATGATGTTTTATCACTGAGAATTATGGAAAATTTCTCTTCCAGAAGATGTAAAATAAACCCGAGGGCATTGCAATAATCATGATGGATATAAATAAACTAAAACATCTCATCAACTAATGTAAAGGAAATGGCATTAAAAATATATAAGTGGCATCAAATATTTATATTACTGGAAACAAGATTAGCTAATCATATAATAAGAATGAGTGATATGAGATGAATAGGTCAAGTGGCATATAAGTGTTCTTGACATATTAATGAATAAATAAGAAGACCTCAGTGCTTTGGAAACATCATTAAGAGTATCTTTTTTAAGGAAAACACAGATTTGAATTGTACATGATGAAAAGATACAAAAGGTCTATGAGCTGCATCAACAGAAAGATTAACCCACAATAATAAAATGATAAATTCACCAAAGACAATTACTTTCTGCCCAAAAGAAATCATTGTAACCCAATAATTTTGTATTTTTTGAGTTTTTTTTTTTCTGTAGACTCAGAAGTTCTGGTTAACTTAGATGAAATATTGGCTTCTACAAATTTCCAGTTATACCTAAAACAGAGTTTGTAGCAACAAAATTTCTCCCCAATTCATTTTGCCAGTGAGTAGATCATTGTTTTGATTTGAATCATTATATGGAATTCATTTTTACTAATTTTTTCTCTCTTTGAGAAAAGGCTGTGTTATCTTAAATGCATTCTTTTCATGTTTTTTATTTTCCTTTCATGGCAACATAAAATATACAAAAATTAAAAGAGGCAGAATTTTTCCATTCTCTCTTACTAACAATGGGAAGGGCAACATGTGTTCTTGTTACAGAGACCTGCAATAATTGTAAGATCACAGTGCTTCATGAATACAAGAAAATTAATTTCTTTGAAAGAGGTGACATTGTCTGGAAAAACAAAAGGTCAAGAATTTCAAGGGAATTAATGAAAAAAAAATGCAAATGAGGGTGGCCTAGCTGCACCAGATCTAAAACTATATTATAAAGCAGTGGTCACCAAAACCATTTGGTACTGGATAAGAAATAGAGTAGTGGATCAGTGGAATAGGTTAGGTTCACAGAACAAAATACTCAATGACAATAGTAATCTAGTGTTTGACAAACCCAAAGACCCCAGTTTTTGGGATAAAAACTCACTATTTGACAAAAACTGCTGGGATAATTGGAAACTAGTCTGGAAGAAATTAGGCATTGACCCACACCTAACACCATATACCAAGATAAGGTCAAAATGGATTCATGATCTAGGCATAAAGAATGATATTATAAACAAATTAGAACAATGTAGGATGGTTTACCTCTCAGACCTGTGGAGGGGGAAGGAATTTGTGACCAAAGAAGAACTAGAGGTCATCATTAATCACAAAATAGATAAGTTTGACTATATCAAGTTGAAAAGTTTTTGTACCAACAAAATGAATGCAGACAAGATTAGAAGGGTAGCAGTAAACTGGGAAAATATTTTTACATCCAAAGGTTCTGATAAAGGCCTCCTTTCTAAAATATATAGAGAATTGACTCAAATATATAAGAATTCAAGCCATTCTCCAATTGACAAATGGTCAAAAGATATGAACAGACAATTTTCAGACGAAGAAATTGAAACTATTTCCGGGCACATGAAAAGGTGCTCCAAGTCACTATTGATCAGAGAAATGCAAATTAAGACAACTCTGAGATACCACTACACACCTGTCAGATTGGCTAAAATGACAGGAAATGATAATGATAGCTGTTGGAGGGGATGTGGGAAAACTGGGACACTGATACATTGTTGGTGGAACTGTGAACGGATCCAACCATTCTGGAGAGCAATTTGGAGCTATGCTCAAAGAGTTATCAAACAGTGCATACCCTTTGACCCAGCAGTGTTTCTACTGGGCCTATATCCCAAAGAGATTTTTAAGGAGGGAAAGGGACCCACATGTGCAAAAATGTTTGTGGCAGCCCTTTTTGTAGTGGCAAGAAACTGGAAATTGAAAAGATGCCCATCAATTGGAGAATGGCTGAATAAATTATGGTATATGAATGTTATGGAATATTATTGTTCTGTAAGAAATGACCAACAGGAGGATTTCAGAGAGGATTGGAGAGACTTGCATGAACTGATGCTGAGTGAAATCAGCAGAACCAGGAGAACATTATACACAGCAACAAGACTATATGATGATCAATTTTGATGGACATGGTTCTCTTCAACAATGATGTGATTCAAACCAGTTGTGCTGCGATGAAGATAGTCATATACATCCAGAGAGAGGCCTGTGGGAACTGAGAGTGAACCACAACACAGCATTTTAACGCTTTCTGTGAATATTTCCATGCATTCTGTTTTCCTTCTTAGGTTGTTTTTTTTTTCTTCTTCTCTTTCTAGATCTGATGTTTCTTGTGCAGTAAGATAACTGTATAGATATGTATACATGTATTGTATTTGTCATATAATTTATCCTATCTAGCATGTATTAGATTACCTGTCATCTAGGGGTGGGGGGCGGGGGGAGGGAAAGGAAAAGCTTGGGAAAAAAA
>JAJPUD010004916.1:0-13922 GCA_023553655.1 Myrmecobius fasciatus | reverse complement strand
AAAAAAAAAGAAAGAGGTGACATTGACTTTAAATGTTATATTAATAATGTACTATAAACAAATCATTTTTCAATTATTTCATTAGACATCAAGAAATATTTTGCTGAACATATCAAACTATCTTGTAATGTTACATATTAACATAAATACCATTTAATTTTCCCATTTTATGCTTAAGTTTTGGAGTTTCCATTTATCCGATTATCATTTTACATGTATATGGAAATTGAAGCTATTTCTCAGTGATCTATGGTAAATGTGTTTTGGAGGAAATGTTTTGTTTGGGAAAATGTACTATGAATCTTTTTTAAAAGAAAAGTTTATATATAGGTTTAAAAACTTGTGCATAGAAGATTTTTTAATTTTTTTTTATTTGCAAAACATATGTATGGGTAATTTTTCAACATGAACCCTTACAACGCTTTCTGTTACAAATTTTTCCTCCCTACTCCCCACCTCTCCCCTAGATGGCAGGATATCCACTACGTGTTAATTATGTTAAAAATACTTGACAAATTGAATATATGTATACATATTTCCACACATCATTGTTGTGCAAGAAAAATCCTATCTACAAGAAAGAAAAATCAGATAAAGGAAACAGTGTAAGCAAACATCAATCGAGAGCATGAAAATGTTATGTTGTGGTCCACATTTCACATCCCTCTCTCTGGGTGTATATGGCTTTCCTCAGTGAACAATTGGAACTGGTTTGAAACATCTCATTGTTGAAGAGAGCCATGTCCATCAGAATTGATCGTCGTATAGTATTGTTGTTGCCGTGTATAATGATCTCCTGGCTCTGCTCATTTCACTCAGCATCAGTCCATGCAAGTCTCTCCAGGCCTCTCTGAAATCGTCCTGCTGGTCGTTTCTTACAGAACAATAATATTCCATAATATTCATATACCATAATTTGTTCAGCCATTCTCCAATTGATGGGTATCCATTCAGTTTCCAGTTCATAGAAGATATTTTTAAGACAAATAGTTTCCAAATGAAAATAATTATATGAAGTTATTCATGATTTATAATAGGATTGATTAATTTTGCCTAAAGGAAAGAGTTATATAAATTTGTCATTGTCCTTTATACATATATTTTTTCCCAATAAAAAAAAATGCTTATTTTTGTTATCCTTGGGCTGAAAATGTGAGTTAAATAAATCATTAGAGCAATAAATTCATTGTTTGCAGCTTTTATACCTCTTTTCTGAGCTGTAAATAAACAGAAATTTGGAGTATGTATATTTCCATGATTATTTATAGCATTAGAATAAATATCATATTAGATGGTGATAAAATAATTTCCAAGAATGTATAATTTAAACCTTTATTTCTACATTGTGAAGTATCGTATAAAGAATGGTGTTCTGGTAAATGTTTAGCAACACACTTTCAAAAATGTATACATGATAAATTTTTAAGTTTAATCTACTTTATTAATATTTTCTTCATCAAATCAACAAAACAATAAATCAAACCTGATTTGTAATATTTGCTGATATTATAAATATAAATGCTTATAACAAGAATTAACAGTCAGCTCTCCTAAATCCATTAGAGCTAGCTGTAGCACATTTTTCATACAGTCCCAAAACTCTGACATTCACAGTAGTGATTTTATACTTTCCATTTCATTTCTATTTCTGTATATAATAATGAAGCTATATGTTGATTTTCTTTTTTTTCTATATTTCCTCTTTGAATTTTACTTGAAGTCAAGAAAATCTCCTTGTTTTTGCTTTACAGTAATAACTTGGAAAGCTGATCAATCAAAAAGTTCTTATTAGGTTTTTACTATGCGCTAGGCACTGTACTAAACACTGGGAATATAAAAATAAAACAAAAATAGTTGTCATCCAAGGGAGCTTATATTTTGATTGTATGAAGGAAGAATAACATGTTCATATAAAGTAATCTTTGAGGGGGAAGACATTTAGCAGCTGAGGGAGACAGAAAAAAATAGAGTGTGGTTGGTGAATTTTTAAGATATCTTTATTTTAATTACTATTTTTCAATGTAATTTATTGCCTTTGCAATTGAGTCTATGAACCTTTTAAATGCATTTAAAAGCATTATTATTAGAAGAGAGTCTGTAGACTTCAATGTATTTCTAAAGATGTCCAGACACAAATAAAGTTTAAGAACCTTTAGTTGTTGTTTAGTTGTATCTGACTCTCTGTGACCCCATGTAGAGTTTCTTGGCAGAGATACTGAAATGGTTGCCATTTCCTTCTCCAACTTATGTTATTGATGAAGAAACTGGGTCAAACAGAGTTGAAGTGATAGCAAGTAAATGGATGAGACCAAATTTAAACTCATAAAAATGAATCTTCATAACACAAGGCCTGACATTTTATCCACTGTACTATGTAGCTTTCCAAGAATCCTTAATTGAGAAATTAATTTCTTCTAAAAAATTTTGAAGTATAATACAGTATATATATATATATATATATATATATATATATATATATGAAATGCCACATATTTTCCTTAGTCATCCACTTCCGAGCAGCAAAGATGTTTGCTATAATATTTAACCCCCTTTCTTTTTCCTAAATTGATATGTCTGTGTTATGTTATTCATGAAAACATTAGGTAATTTGTTAAATCTGTAAAATATTTTTATCTGGATATGTATATACAGTCTATATTCTTAAGATAAATTTAAAGCAATACTAGAAAGAAAGTTTTCAATGTGTAAATAATTATACAACTTTATCACAATTTTTTTTCAGATTAGAATTCTTTTCTACAAAAATATTTAACATTCTCTCCATAATGGATGTTATGGATAGAATGAAAAGCAATGGTGAGCTGCCTAAGGACTTAGCTTCAAAATGAGGAAAAAAAAAGATTTAAAGCTTAACCTTGTCCTGTACTGGCAGTGTCAACATTTAGGGAATTTTCTGATATTATACCTTGCAAAATAGTTGTTAAAGGGCATTGAAAGAAGGAATTTTGTATTTAGAGATTCCCTGTAGAAATGGAATGGTGTTAATAGCAACAATAAAAATAAGTATATAAGCATAAAATCTTTGCTAACACCTGAATATTTCAAAGAATTGCAAAATTATCCACTTATTCCAAACCATACATAAAAAGATGATCCTTTAAACCATTCCTATCAAGTGATATTTCTTTGAAGATCTTAAAAAATGAAGAATTAACAAACTCTCCAGGCTGTCCATTACTCTTTTTGACTACTCAGATTTTTAAGCCACAAATAGGAGATATGTAACTTTTGCAATTGTTCCTATTTTTGTCTTCTTGGGACAAATAGAATAAATCTAAATCCTATTTTAGCATCTATTAAGTTACTTGTACTGAAAATGGACTAAGAGGAAAGAGATCCCTCATGATCCCTAACATAATTGGATCATCCTAGACATTTCTCACATTATTTCATTATTACTAATATGGCCCAGTCTTTCACTAAGGCTGTACTTGAACTATCTTCTACTTGGTCGAAATTGACATACTTTTATTAACAATAAGGCTTTTCTAAAGACTTTTTTGGTAGGGGTATAGTGGAAAAGAATAATTTTTTTGTAAATGATTTTCATAAGCTTTTCCCTCAGGTAGCATCTTTTGTTTCATTTTGAGTAAAAAGTATAATAAGAATCATCAAAATACTCTATTTACCTTCTACCCTATTCATTTCTTGGACTATACACACTGCTATAGTTAATTGGTTTTTTGACATTATACTAAAGAAAATAATAAATAAATAAAATAAAACAATAAAATTTCTTTTCCAGAAAGCCTCTATACATTGTATTCAGAGCTGTCTATCTTTGTTTCCTGTATACAAATATATTTTATAAAATAAGCCCTTTGAAAGGCAATTTTGCTGCTCTACTAGGAGATGTGGCTCTAGGAATTTATCCATAGGACTTTGTATTTCCTCATAGAGCAAATATAGATCTTTATAAATATATTCCTATATTGTGAGGTAAAGTATTGCTAAATTGAGAACCATGAAATATGGATTATAGTCCTATCTCTGCCACTAACTAAATTTTTATACATCCTTAGGCAAGGCATTTACATGCACTGTGGTGTTGTTTCCACAGTCATAAAAACAAGGTAATGGATTATTTCCACCATTCAGGATGGTTATGTGGATCCAATCAAGTGGTATATGTAAATTCCATGAAAATATGAAGCACTATTAATTTATTAGCAACTATGTGATTTAAAGAGCAAACCAAGTATTTAAATCATTTCTGTGGGGTGATGTGTCTATATGGAAAACACAGTTTTCAAGATCCATATGATTACAGTCTTTTAGCTCTTCTAAAATAGGTTTTCCACTGATTTATTTTGCAGATGTTTGCATCTATTTTATTCCTTATCATAGAACAATTCTACATATGTCAAATGTCATTCTGTTACATGATTTTGCCTATTTATGATGAAATCATTTAAAGAACGTCTTTTCTTTTCCTAAGATATTGTTTCCTCTTGCCTTCTTATGTTGTTTTCACTTAATCTTTTGTCATTTTGAAACACTGTAATGAAATATTCTATATTCTGTCTCTTTCAGAGACCAGGATCTCATTTATTTCTGTTTTTCCTCATATTTTTTTTGTTTGTTTATTTTGTAGTTTAGTTACTTTTACTATGACTATAGTCACCAGAATCTAAAATAAATTTTCTTCGTTAGAATTTAAATTGCTATTCCTTTTTAGTCTGTCTGCACTAATTTTATAGTTTCTTGGAGAAAAGGCCTATATTATCATAAAATTTAGAAAATTATCCACCATTCTCTTTGCATTACAGTTACACATAAACACTGTGAAGCAGAAGCTATCAATTGTAAGTCAGTATTATCCCAGAGTCCAATGTATGAGAATGGTAAGGTTAACCAATTCAATTCAATTCAACCAACAATTATGAAGTCATAAAGATCTTAATTTAATTCTAATCTTAGATATGTCTAATATGTATGACTGTGCAAGTCACATCACCTCTGTTTCCCTTAGGATTTTGCTTCTCTAACCAGTTTAGGATCTACATTCCAGAGCTGTTGTAAGTTTCAAATAAGCTCTTTGCAAACATTATATAAATACTAGCAGCTTCTCCTACTATTAGTATTATGGAGTAAGTATTATGTGCTTATGTGTTATGAAGTTTCTTTTCTCTTTGCTTTGAAGCCTAGCCTCTAAATCTCCTTCTTTGATTCCTTGGATTATAATAGTAGATAACCAGAAAATTGTTTTGAAAGAAAAATTAGTTCTCTGACACCAACAAAACAAAAGAGCAAAGTATAATGTCATACATAAGTATAAAAATTGTATAAGTTTCTTTGAGACTTTAAGCATCAGAGACAAATTGTAGTAATGATTGTCACCTTTCCATATTTCTATCCTACCAGCCAATATATTCTACATATATTGTAGAATTCTAACATTGAAAGTCCTTGGTCCATCTATATCTGACTTATCTTACCATCTCAACCAGAGGGATAAATACATTTTTGTCCTTTGCCTCTGTAAGCCATGTGCTATGTAGTAATGCCAGGAAGGAGTGTTCAAGGAGGACTAGCAACTCTAGTGAGAGGCCTTGCGAAGTCCTTTTCAGGGTTGCTCATCTACCTTTGGTGTCCACCTATCACCCAACTCTCATCTGTGTCTTTATGAAGCTGTAGAGTGCACAGTGGCCACATCCCAGTAAAGCTGTCTTGGCAGATGGGTAACGCAACAGTTCTCAAACTCACTGATGATTTAGGGAAATATCTATCCCAAGCCTGTGAAAACTTCCCCTAGCAGAATGGACAGATGAAAACAATTTGTTCCGACGGCCATGAAATTGCTGAAGTAGGAGCTGTGGAGCACTTACAGCTTGGTCAGGCATAATAAACATCAAAGTCATCCACTGCATACTGGGCTCTGACCAGTAATCCTGACTTTTGTTTTGCCACTAAACTTTAATGACCCTGGAACAGTGAGTAAAGCTGATGACTTTATGCAGCCCAAGGTCATTGGTCATTTATGAAAATAAATGAGGACAACAACAGCACTTTGGGGATGGATGATTAAGCATTCAATGAGAAACATGTTTTGTAAAGAGAGAGAATTGAAGAATTTGGAAAATGAAAATAGCTTATCCCCTCCCATCGTAGCCTATTTCTTATTACATTCTAGGTTTTAGGAGGCTAAAAAAGGTAAATATATATAAAATTATTTGGAAGAAAATAACTTTGTCTTTGCTCCTCACTTCATCCCTACTCTACTCCTTACCACCAACTAGAAGAGAAGGAGAAAATTAAAGGAAATGAAAACTACATCTTGCCACTATCCCTATTGCCTTCTCTACCCTTTTCCTCATTCCATCATCTCATTTTTCATTACATTTCCTGGCTTGGTCCAAGTCTTTATGTCATAATCTTCTCTTCATTGCAATTCCTAATTCACAAGATCACAAATTTAGAATTGGAGAGATCCTCTGAAATTATCAAGTCCAACTCTATCTTTCACTTTAAGAAACTGAGATTTAGAGAGAATAAAAGACTTGTTCATGATTAAACAGTAAAATACAGAGTCAGTATGTAAGCCCCAGTACTATGATATCAAACTAATCATTATATCATGCTACCTTGTCAAGGAGCAGAGAAAACAAGATCATTAACTTGGAAGGAATGGGATGGGTGCTTATTACCTAACAGGTATGCAATGTGATTTGGGGATAGGAAAATTTCTTTTTTTATCGCCATGACTGTAACAGGAGTTAGTTGTGGTCTCGGTATGCCTAGGTGGAGCTCTCAGTGTATTTTCCCCAAAAAACAATTGCTCCATCTTGAATTTATCCTATAAACCCAGCAGTAAGTAAAATGATTTTACAAGGGGAAAATCAATTCTATAGGAACTCTATTACATGTGGGCACCTACCATTACAGTGATACCATACTACAGAGTTTCATTGATTTATAGCAATGTTTACTTACAACATTTTGGGAATGTTTTTGCTTAACAGTATTATTAAGAAGAACTTACATGCAAATTTCTATAATACGTTGTGAGTAAACTACCATAATTCAAGTGTAACTACAAGGGCTTCAGGAATGGGTTATCCTGGGAACCAATATAACACAGCATCTATGAAACAGTTAAAGTTCATACAACTGAATTCAAGTAAACCCATCTATTTAATAAATTGGGAAAGATTTGTATTATACTAAAACAGTATACTTGAATAATTCAATTTGAGCCCCTTATCCTAATGTTGAAGGGATGCTGTTTCCCTCAAAGTTATCTCGATACAATACAATTTCTGGTAGGATGTTATATTCTAATTTGGGAAGACAACATATAAAAGGGAACTGAAAAGGACAGGAAAGGTACTTTTAAGTTCAAGATAGGTAGAAAATTCAGGTAAATCCCATCTCTAACTCTAACTTGAACCAAAACCGCTGAGCTAGTCAGAATTAAACATGAATGGCATGGGAATTTCCTCAAACGAAGCTCCCTGAAGGAACTCATAGGAGAAGGAGATTGCCTCAATTATGGAGGTATCACCAGCATAAGAAGCTTTCTGAGGCCAAGATAAAAAAAGCCAAAGATCAAACTGATCTAGTTTAGATAAATATTGTATTTAGTTTGAATATAGAATTTTGAAAGGGATAAGTATGAAATAAAAGTGTATAGAGATTTCTATAGCCAGGGCCTATACTCTACTGCTTTTAAATGCCAGCTTGAGGTAGTTATCCATTATAGTTAATAAAATGGAGAGCCAATGAAAATTTCAGGCAAGAGACTGATATTGACAGACTGATGATTTAGAAAGATAATTTTGGCTGTTATATGGAAAATTTTTTATAGCCTATACTGAATCTCATTATAAATAAAACCAGAAAATAAATTAACAAAAGGTAGCTAAATCAAAGAAGCATAGATTCAGGGCAGCCAGGTGGCACAATGGATAGAGCACCTGTAACTCAGGAGGACCTGAGTTCGAATCTGATCTCAGACACTTAATAAAACTAGCTATGTGACCCTGGGCAAGTCATTTAACCCCAGTTGCCTAAGGGGTGGGGGGAAGCATAGATTCTTCTCAAAGAGGAATAAATTATGTATGTTTTGATTTGCTTCTGAAGGCAAAAAGAAACATTTCTTGAGACATAGTTATGAGTTAGAGGAGACCTTAAAGAGTATCCAATCTAATCCCTTAATTTTATAGATATGGAAACTAAGATAAAAATGAGAAATTTAAGTTGCTTAACCAAATTCACACAAGTGTTAAGTAGAAATATGCAAACTGAAACCCAAGTCTTCCTGATTCTGAATAATTTTGACCATTCTGCTAGCAAATTTTCCACAGAATTCCAAATTTCCTCATCTCCAAGGACTTCTATTTTGATCCTAATTTAGACTTCACCCACTTGGGAATTAATTATATTTACAGACTTTAAAATTCTACCCTCCAGCAGCAACCTCTTATACTTCCTCTTTTCCCCACTTTATTATTCTTTTTAGTTCTATTTTCTATCTTTATTGTGGATTATGAATCCTTTAATACTGTCACACTGGCCAGTATTTTCTTCCATAAACTCCATACTTCAGTCAAATTGGAGCACTCTTTATCTCCAGAACATTCATTAGACTCTTACAAACATACTTTTGCTCAAGATTTTCCCCATATCAGGAACTCCACTCTTCCCACTTTCATCTATTAAATTACTCTTTTAAAGTTCTCTCTTTAAAGTTCAATTGCCAATTGTTTCAAGCAGATTTTCAAGATTTCCTCACCCATGCCCCAGGGCCATACATATAATTTGTTACCTTCCTGTTAAGGTTTCTTACTGCTGTTTGAGGCAATCTTCTATTTCATATACCCATATACTCTGTTTTATACATTTACCTATGTTAATGTCTGATTACACATTAGACTGTGAGTGCCTTGGTAATAGAGAACACACACACACATATACATATAAATATATATGTAAGTATGTGTATATATGTGTGTGAGTACATATTTATATGAATGTGTATATATATATGTAACTATGAACACATATATATAGATATATGCCATGCATAAAATCTACCTTTCCTAGCATGCTATCATAACATACCATAGCATATTTTCAAATTTCACACAAAAACATTTTATGTATTTGTGTCTATAATTTTAATGAATATCATAGATCAGAATAACCCTATACCTTTGAAATGGAATTGTATAATTCTCATTGGATTGTCTCTTTTTTAGTTTATACCCTGAAGATTAATCCAGGGCTTAGGCTTTAGCACTACTTTTTGAAATTCTAATACATATTAAAAGTGTTGTATTATTCAGAATCACAGTGAAGCATATAACCAGGGCTTTGTGTAAATTTATATTTCTACTTAATTAACTTTTATATTAGTCTTTTAAAATCTCCTTTAGAGAAACAGACTACATATAAAAATTTAATATATATTTATCATGCTGTGGATATTGGTCCATGGAACTGGAATTCCTCTGTTTATTATAAAACCCTGTTAATAGTAGAAATGAATCTAAATTAAGCTAAGGATCCTGCTAAGTAGATATTATCCTCTTGATTCAAAACATGAAGAGAAAATGAGTTTGAATTAATTAAGTTACAAAACTCCAATATGGACAAGGACAAAAAAATAGGAAGCAATTGAAATTAGCACTGGCCTCAATATCTCAGTCTTGGTAACTGCATCAGTGACTTCCAATTAGAAATGAATTGGAAGCAGTGACTTTCTTATATGGAAAGAGCAGCTCACATTTAAACAGAGATACCTAGTTTCTCCAACCCTATGGGAAATGTTTATTTTTATAAGTTCAAAAGGTGACAAATTCAGAGTGAGTGTCAAGAAATCCTACAGGAAAGCATGTCATCATTAAACATTACATACTCAGATTTGAAATTTTGCGGATGAAATTATGGCAGAGTAAGGATAGGAAGTGTTTCAGAGAAACTATACTTAAGTATCTTACTGTTTTGCATAGTAAGAAAAGAAGACAGTGGGATTTAAGATTTCATAATGATGCACCTTTATATATTAGTTTCCTTAAATTCTAACACCTTTTTACTTTCTTCTGCTTCTTCTTTGTCAAAGCCATTGTACCAATGCCAATTTCAGAAAAGCATTTTTAGGCTTAGTAAGAAGTGGTTTTTGCAGTTTAAAAAATAGAAAAATCTTGGTTTTTGCTGCCCGTACCATGCTGTGTAGCTCCCAAAGCTTCATGATAATGTTAAAAGAAATCTATTCTTTTTATCCCTTTGCTGTTTCTTCAGCCTATCATTTTTCTATGTTAGACCCTTTAGGAATTTATATCAATGCTACTGGCATGGCTATTCTGATATCTCCCCTCCATACCATTTTATTCTGGGCTTTATGAGTTATTTTTATCATATCTTTCCTTTCCATACAATCATTCCCTTTGATGTCTTCCTCTGTGTTTCATTTTTCAACTTTAACTAGGTCTTCAGACTTGATTTAATTCAACACAGATAGACCCAGATTTCCCCTTATCTCTTTTACTTGTGATATTTATAAAGTCTACTCACTTTGAACACTTTGAATTGTACTATTACAGGCAGCATTGGCTATATGAAAATCTTAAGGGAACAGAACTTGCCAATGTTATAGTTTTAGAATAGTATGAAAACTTATTCTATAAAAAATGAACAGTTATCTGTATTTCTTTTGTTTAAATACTGATCTTGTCAAGTTAACTTTACTCATTAGTAATGAGGTTTAAATGTAGCCCATAATATAGGTAATGTACCTTGTAAATCTCTAATTGCTATAAAATGTAAGTTGGTGGTGGTGGTCTTAGTGCTATTCTTTCTAATTAACCAAAGGCTATGAAAAATTACTTTCCTAGACTGGTAACCATGAGCCAAATAAATTTTAAGGTATGATTCTTGAGAAAATAAAATTCTCTTACTGTTAAAAAAGAAAATATATCATTTTGTTTGCCTAGTATTGATGATTTTTGGTACAGCTTTAAATTGGAGGAAATTATCTAGAATTCCCTTTCCTACATACTAAGAAAAGAGGAAGTTGTGGCCAGTGGTTGAGCTAAAATAACTTCGATATTGATTTTGTTGCCCATGCCATGCTGTGTAGCTACCAAAGTTTCATGATAATGTTAAAAGAAATCTATTCTTATTATCCTTTTTCTATTTCTTCAATCCATCATTTTTCTACATTAGACCATATAGTTTACATCCAGGTGATGATCTGGCATTCATTAAAAAAGATTATGGTAGAACAACACCCATAAAACCCTATGTTAATTAATTTGCTTTGAAAAATAAGATAAAAAATAAAATTCAAATTTGAAGGACATCTTAAAAGGGTTTATCTTTATGTGAACAGGTTCTATCACTATAATTGTCTTGGGAAATGATTTTTAAAAACGAAAGTGTAAGCATCACAGGAATCATAGAATAAAAACAACATATTCTCAAAAACCACAAAAGAGATTTAAGAAGGCAGACTAAGCTTGTAAATGAATAATAAATATTTGGACGTCCTAGATGTTATAATGAAGAAACGTTGGAGATTCTTCCTTCCAATTTTTTAATTCTATGATTTTGTATTTCAATGATAATAGGAAGGATTATTATTTAACTAAATTTGCTATTTGAAACACAACTGTATTTCATAAATCTGTTATTTTTCATATTCCAGACAAACCTTGTGAAACTTCTATTGATGTATCAGGCCAACCCAAATCTTCTTAATTTTAATGAAGAAAAACCTTCAGGTGGGTTCATAGACATGCTTTGATCATCCAGTTGAGACTGTCTCATTCATTTATTTGGGAGGAAGTACTAGTATTGTTTTACTTATGCTTCTAATTTTTTTTTTGAGACTGGAATTATGATTTTATTGGTATAGGAAATTCTGGTGCAAAAAAAAACTTGATCTACCAAGGAAATCAGCAGCTATTCAGCAACTGATAGTTTCCAGCAGCATTGAAGTTAAATGAATTGTCCAAGATCATACAACCAATATGTTCCATATAAAGAAGTTGAATTTAGCTTTTCCTTATTTGAAGGCAGACTCAACATCCATTACACCAGTAATTCTCATGAATTTTAGTATCAAGACACCTTTATACTTATGAAAATAGTGTTGACTTCCTGGATCCCCAGAAAAGATATTGGAGACCTTTTGGGGTGCCCAAGATCATGTTTTGAGAATCTCAACATTATACTATCCTGCTTTGATGACTATTCCAGATAGGGGAGGGGAAAAGCTTTATATACATCTAATACATATGGCATTGTGCTAAGTGCCTTATAACTACTGTTTCATTTTTTCCTCACAACCACCTTGTGAGGAAAATATTATTATTCTCATTTTACAGTTGAGGAAACTGAGGCCAAAAAATTAAGTGATTTGCCTAAAGTCATATAACTAGTAAGAACCTGACTCCTGGCCAAGCATTTTATTCATTGTGCTACAAGTTTCCTCTATATAAGGATATATCTACATAAAAAGAACCCTTTTGAGCATAATTCATTAGCAAAAATTCACTGTTTCATTTTAAAGATTCATTTAAGTAATAGAGCATCAGGGAACAATTATATTTATGGACCCTGGTTACCTACCATTACAGTACCTCCTGCTCTATGCCAATGCAATATTACTTTACAATATCACCATTTCTGAATTGTTTCATTGACTGTTGTGAAACTGATTTTTTAAAATTCTTATTAAATCTATTTTAAATTAGAAGACTTTTTAATTCCATTTTTCTTAACTACTTCTGCTGTGGAATGTAGTTCATAGAGGAAAAAAATCATAGACTAATTTTTTCAGGAATCCATTTAAATACTTTATCATATGGTAAACTGTCCTATTACCTTAATATTTCTCCTTAAAAAAAGTGAAACAACCTTTTGTAACTCTTTCCCATCACTCTCTTGCCTCCATCTTCATAAATTTATTTCAATAGTTAATAAAAATATGCCTCATTAAGCTTTCATTTAAATTATTTTGATACTAAATTAGGAATAATTTTGGATTGTTTACTAGTCTTTCAGAAATTTAAATAAAAATGTTAAGTTCAAAATTAAGTGATATGTTTAACAGTTACTAGATTGACATGAAAATCTCATTGACAGTAAATAATTTATCATCTTTGTACCCTTCTATACTTCCATGAAACTCTAATCAGGTTTAAAAACTTAACATGCCTGAGTCATTTTTATGTCCCTCACTTTTGGAACTTTAACTTTTTGATGGGTCATTTGCTTCTCGCTTATTTGTAATTTAGCTAGGATGAAGTTTTATCTTTCTAACCTACTTCACTTATTAACAATGACTATTGCTTCTCCAATGAAATAAAACTAATTAGTTATAGCTTCTAACTCTGTGATAATTGCATGTGTGTACTAAAGGTTAATTAGTTACCACCAAAATCCATCCTTTGGCTCATATCATTACACACTACAAAAATCCCTTAAAGTCTGGCTAGATTGGTACAATTTTTTTTAATGGACTATTATTTATTTTATTATTTAAATAGAATTATTACTAAATTATCATGCTTTGAGAACAGCAATAAATACCATTTCAAGTATAGAGTTCTCTCTTAACCCCAAAATTTCACTTTATTCTTTTTGGCTGAGGTAATTGGGGTTAAGTGACTTGCCCAGGATCACACAGCCAGGAAGTGTTAAATGTCTGAGACCAGATTTGAACTCAGGTCCTCCTGTCTTCGGGGCTGGTGCTCTATCCACTGCATCACCTAGCTGTCCCTCACTTTATTCTTCCTAGAGTTAATAGCTGACATTAAAAAGAGATTTTTTTTAATAGTAGTGTTTGACAGTGTGATGAAGAATGCCAATTAGAAACAATTGTGATATTTGCCAATATTCTATAGATGTTGTTGTTTGCAGATTATATTGCACTGATTTCATTGAACCCTAAGTAT
>JAJPUD010004915.1:138626-178097 GCA_023553655.1 Myrmecobius fasciatus | reverse complement strand
TTTCAAGGGAATTAATGAAAAAAATGCAAATGAGGGTGGCCTAGCTGCACCAGATCTAAAACTATATTATAAAGCAGTGGTCACCAAAACCATTTGGTACTGGATAAGAAATAGAGTAGTGGATCAGTGGAATAGGTTAGGTTCACAGGACAAAATACTCAATGACAATTGTAATCTAGTGTTTGATAAACCCAAAGACCCCAGTTTTTGGGATAAAAACTCACTATTTGACAAAAACTGCTGGGATAATTGGAAACTAGTCTGGAAGAAATTAGGCATTGACCCACACCTAACACCATATACCAAGATAAGGTCAAAATGGATTCATGATCTAGGCATAAAGAATGATATTATAAACAAATTAGAACAATGTAGGATGGTTTACCTCTCAGACCTGTGGAGGGGGAAGGAATTTGTGACCAAAGAAGAACTAGAGGTCATCATTAATCACAAAATAGATAAGTATGACTATATCAAGTTAAAAAGTTTTTGTACAAACAAAATGAATGCAGACAAGATTAGAAGGGTAGCAGTAAACTGGGAAAATATTTTTACATCCAAAGGTTCTGATAAAGGCCTCATTTCTAAAATATATCGAGAATTGACTCAAATATATAAGAATTCAAGCCATTCTCCAATGGATAAATGGTCAAAAGATATGAACAGACAATTTTCAGACGAAGAAATTGAAACTATTTCTGGTCACATGAAAAGGTGCTCCAAGTCACTATTGATCAGAGAAATGCAAATTAAGACAACTCTGAGATACCACTACACACCTGTCAGATTGGCTAAAATGACAGGAAATGATAATGATAATTGTTGGAGGGGATGTGGGAAAACTGGGACACTGATGCATTGTTGGTGGAACTGTGAACGGATCCAACCATTCTGGAGAGCAATTTGGAGGTATGCTCAAAAAGTTATCAAACTGTGCAAACCCTTTGACCCAGCAGTGTTTCTACTGGGCCTATATCCCAAAGAGATTTTAAAGGAGGGAAAGGGACCTACATGTGCAAAAATGTTTGTGGCAGCCCTTTTTGTAGTGGCAAGAAACTGGAAATTGAAAAGATGCCCATCAATTGGAGAATGGCTGAATAAATTATGGTATATGAATGTTATGGAATATTATTGTTCTGTAAGAAATGACCAACAGGAGGATTTCAGAGAGGATTGGAGAGACTTGCATGAACTGATGCTGAGTGAAATCAACAGAACCAGGAGAACATTATACACAGTAACAAGACTATACGATGATCAATTTTGATGGACATGGTTCTCTTCAACAATGATGTGATTCAAACAGTTGTGCTGCGATGAAGATAGTCATATACATCCAGAGAGAGGCCTGTGGGAACTGAGAGTGAACCACAACACAGCATTTTAACGCTTTGTGTGAATATTTCCATGCATTTTGTTTTCCTTCTTAGGTTGTTTTTTTCTTCTTCTCTTTCTACATCTGATGTTTCTTGTGCAGTAAGATAACTGTATAGATTTGTATGCATGTATTGTATTTGTCATATAATTTATCCTATTTAGCATGTATTAGATTACCTGTCATCTAGGGGTGGGGGTTGGGTGAAGGAAAGGAAAAGCTTGGGAAAAAAAAGTTTTTTGCATAGGTCAATGTTGAAAGGTCACTCATATGTTTTGTAAATAAAAAGCTTTATATATATATATATATATATATATATATATATATATATATATATATAAAGAAATGATCAGCAGGACGATTTCAGAGAGGCTTGAAGAGACTTGCATGAACTGATGCTGAGTGAAATGAGCAGAACCTGGAGATCATTATACACGGCAACAACAGTACTATATGACAGTCAATTCTGATGGACATGGCTCTCTTCAACAATGAAATGTTTCAAACCACCTCCAACTGTTCACTGAAGAAAGCCATATATACCCAGGAGAGGGATGTGAAATGTGGACCCCAACATAACATTCTTATACTCCTTGATTGTTGTTTGCTTACATTGTGTTTCCTTTATTTGATATATCTTTTGTATAGATAAAATTTTTCTTGCACAACAATAATATTTGGAAATATGTGTACATATATTCGATTTGCCAATATTTTAACACAATTAACATGTAGTGGATATCCTGCCATCTAGGGGAGGAGTGGGGAGCTGGGGGGAAAAATTTGTAACAGAAAGCTATGTAAGGGTTAATGTTGAAGAATTACCCTCACACATTGTATGCAAATAAAAAAATTAAAATTAAAAAAAATAAATAATAAATAATAATAATAAAAAAGAAATTTACTTTGGGAATAAGAAAGGCTTAGTTTCATCTTCAGAGGAGGACACTGAAGAGAAAAAGAAGCTTATTCTGCCCCAAAGAGTAATGATTGTGGCTCCTGGAACAGAAAGAATTTTTAGAAGAACTCATAAAAGAATTTAAAAATCAAGTGAAAGGTATTGAAGAAAAGTTAACTAAATAAAAACCATCTAAGAAAAACAAAAAAGATGATGAAAAAAAATTCTAACCAACTAGAAAGTGAGTTAGATTTTCAAAGATGAAAATAAATCTTTGAAAATCAGAATTTTACAATGGAAAGTGAATAAACCTATGAGAGACCAAGAAATAACAAAACAAAATTTTAAAAATGAAAAAAAAATAGGGCAGAATATGAAACATAAGGGAAACAACAGACTTGAAGAATTGATCAAGAAGAGAAAATATAACAATAATTGGAGTACCTGAAAATGTGACCTCCACCCCCAAAAAAATACTTTGACACGATGATGCAAGAAATAAACCATGAAAATTGTCCTGAAGTGATAGAACATGACAGGAAAGTAGAAATAGAAAAAAAATCTACCAATCACTGCCTCAAAGGGATCCTTTATGAAAAACATATAAGGATGTTGTTGCCAAATTGAAAACCTCTAGATCAAAGAAAAAATTTTGCAGGAAACAGAGGAAAAAGTCAATGGAGCTACACTTAGAGCTACAATTAGAATTGTACAGGATTTATCTGCAGTCACAATAAAAAACTGCAGGTCCTGGAATCATATATCAGCAATCAAAAGAACTAGGTCTGTGGCCAAAAATATCATATCCAGTAACATTATCCATAATGTTGAATGAGAAAAAATGGACATTCAACAACCTTGTATATTTTCAGGACTTTCTTTACACTAAACCTAAATTCTGTAGAAAACAAATGCCGATAACAAAGATCAATTCCAAAAAACTTAATATGGACAAATTATTTATGTTTTTTACATGGAAATGTATACCATATGTTTAAGATTGATATGAGCAATAGGATAGCTCAAAAGAAAGATTGGATCAGAGTTAAGGTAAAAATATTAATTATATTATACAAATGAAGTTCAGAGAAAGAGTAGATACAGAGAAATTAGAGGGTGCAGGAAAGCTGTTAGTTCTGAAAATCTACTCATATTGGAAATGGGTTAAACAGGCAACAACAAAACCCTACAAAATATATAAAGAAATAAGGAAGGATAGATCGTCCAAAGGGGAAGCAAAGGGTAGGGAAAGAATACACAGGAGGGACCCATGGATTGAGGGAGATTAATAATATCAAGTCAAGTTAAGGAGTAGAATTAAAGCTAAGAGTTAGCAGGGATAGGAAAGATATGTATGTATGTGTATATCTATATCTACATCTAGATAGATAGTTAGATAGATAGATAGATCCTTGCTTAACAATAGCCTACTTGGGAGAAAAGAGGAGATGAAAAGGCAAAAAAGAGTAAAGTAGAAAAGTGCTCAGCAGAGAAGAAAAAAACAATGTGCAAGGAAGTAAAAAAAAAAGACAGTCACTGGTAATTTACTGTTATATATTTTGAATGCTCTCTATGTTCTGTTTTGTCTTATTTTGTTTTGCATTGCTTTCCTCTTTTTCTCTTTTTATTGTTTTTTTAATCAAATAAAAAATTAAAAAAAAATTAGAGTGCATATATGGTCATGTTGCATACACTCTACCTCAATCTCTCCATTCAATAAATTCCAGTGGTGTTCTATTACTTCCATGAGCAAACATAAATTGCTATGTTTGGTATTTAAAGTTCTTCATATCCTGGCCTTCTTCTAGTTTCATATTTTTATAGTTCACTCTATTCCTTGGGAATTTTCAGTAGTTGTCTCACATGTCTAAGACACTTTCCCTTTTTATCTCTGCTTGCTAGGTTCCCTGACTTTGTTCAAGTCTCATATTAAAATGACACCTTCTACAAGAAACTTTGTTCAATAACATTCAAAGTCAATGTCTTTCCTATGTTGACTACTTCTAATTTATACTGCATATATCTTTCCTTTTAGATAATTATGTTGTCTACCATATGAGAAGGTGAACTCTTTAATAGCAGAGACTCTAGCTTTTTCTTTAGACAGGATCACCTGAGCTTCACACATTATCTAGAAAATATAAGATTTAATAAATTTTTGTTGACTTTGCTAGTGGAAATTGTATTAATCCATGAAGGCTGAATTCAAATGATCCTTCCTTTATGAAACACTCTAAGATTTCTTATCACTCTCTTTCAAGAACATGACAGTTCCCTTCTCAGAACACATCTTAAATTTTGCATTTTTTCATGATATGTATATTTAATAATTCTATGATTTGTGTAATTGTCTACTGTGGCTAATTAGAGTATGAGTGCCTTGAGGTCAGATACTGTTTATCATTCATCTTTTTTGTCTCCAACAAGGCAAGGCAACTTCCCATCTGCAGATGTTCAATAAATAAGAAAAATGAATTAATCTTCAGTATGAAATTACTTTATTACATTCTTTTTTTCCCTGGCATCTCTACTTTTTTTCCTTATTGAATTGAATTGAATTGAATATATATGCATATAGATACATATATGTGTATAGAGATGTATATGTACATATATACATGTGTGACTAAATATGCAAAATACAAATATGCATGAGAGTATGTATATAGGCATATATAGCATACGTGCACCAGCATATTCTTACATATATGTCTACATATACACACACATTTCTCAGGGCCTGCCTTTATTTCAGAGATGTTTTAAAGTTTTCACAAAATAATTAAGTGGCAATGTTGTCACTTATATTTTAATGTTAAGTTAAATAGAAATATAGAAATAAAGCCAATTGTCTAAAATCTCATTGCTTGATATATAAACCTATTCTTTAATTACCTTTCTTTTGTTGAATTATTTTATGTAAATCTCCCATTTCCTACTATGTTACCAACATTACATTTTCTTCTTTAAAAGTTCATTCTCAGTGGTATCTATTTGCAATGGAAAATTATTGTTCTATGCAAAATGATGAGCAAAATCCACTCATAAAAATTTAAAACAAAATCCTGGAAAGTCTTCCATGGACTCAAGCAAAGTGAAATGTATTGTATATAAAGTAATAACTATGTTCTGGGATGATCAGCTTTAAATGACTTTGCTGTTCTCAGTAGCACCATCATCCATGACTACTCTCAAGGACTTATGATAAAATATACTATCCATACCAAGAGAAGGAACTGATTGTGTCTGAATACAGATGGAAGCATTTTTTCTTTCTTTCTCCTTTTTATTAAACTTAATTTTTCTTGAGGATTTTTATTTTTATTAGGATGGGATATCTAGGTTTTCTTTCACAACTTGGAATATTTTACAAAACTTCATAGGTGATTTCTTACTAGTGGATGAAGATAAGGGAGAGAACCTAGAACTCAAAAATTTTTAAAGCAAATGTAAAAAAAATGTTTTCAATGTAACTGGAGAATATATCAAATAATTAAAAAATAATTAGTATTATTAAATATATTAATATAACATATAATTATATATTAAATATAAACATTAATATTGTTATATAAGTAATTGGGATAATCAGTTCACACTAATCTAGACTCTGTAAATCTATAAATGTCAAAGAGGTCAAATTCAAATCAGCACATATACATTCAAGATACCTAAGAGGCCTGAAGATTGATCCCAGATATCTGTGTCCCCAGGATCACAAAAAAATTATTACAAAATATGACTAGTGCCATCTATGAAAGACCCTGAACATTTCTGACTTCTAATAATTTGGCACTGTAGAGTGAGAAAATAACTGATAGGGAGCTCTCATATGTCAAGAGAGTGAATAAATTATATTTTTCAACTTTAACTTCAAATGAACTTACATTTAAAGCCAAGGAGTTTGATTCTAATGATAAATATTATGTCATATTGAGCCAGTCTTTTATTTTTCCTCCCTCTCAATAATACATGATTATTTCTGTACGCCATTAAATCCTAATAGAACAAAATTATCTTAGAATATTTTTGTAACTAAGACTTTGCTATATTTATTCAATTTTTATTAATAATGTTATTGATGAGAATATAAATTTATTCACTTTGTATAATAATTAAATGTCTATGGTCTTATAATCATTAATATGACACTATATATTTTTTCAATTTCTTGAATTTTTGTTATTGATGTAAAGTAAACTAAATCTTATAATTCTTAAGGGAAAAATTGTCTTCAAAAGAAATGGAACATACTAGGAAGGCTTCTTAAATATCAGTATCTTTCATGATGAAATTATGCATAGAGCTTTATTAATAATACATTTATTTTTAAAATGGTTGAATTTAAACATCAAGGAAGGAATACTGGCAGACTGAATTCTCTGCAATACTAATTTGCACTATGCAAATAAAGAGGAGGAAAATCACACCATAATTTCTCTCTTTTGTAAGTAGAAAGTTAAGTAATTAAGTAATGACTCAGAATAGTATACTTGCATTCTGGAAATGCCTCAGAAAAATCTTTTGACAGGTCTGTAGTAAGGTATATGAACTATATTGCCATTGAGGAATATTTAGAATATCTCCAATACTAGAAATGACACAGTCTTTGTGTATGGTATGTCTTCAGCACAATTTAGACCACCATTTGTCCTCAAGTAGGCCTATTTAAAGTATAATTGACTGCCCTAGCAATTATTGTGAATAGCAGCTGTCTGCTGGTGAAAAAGGCATATATATAATGAGGGAGAAAGGATCAAATACAAGCAATAGAAAAGAAAAGCATAAAGAAAATATCTATATGAGGTATTTTAGTCCAGATTTTATTTTTGAAAGGAACAAGGCCTATTAGCCATTTCCAATTAGAGACTATCAAAAAAAAATGAAAGAAGGTACTCATCTATTTATGAAAAGCAGCTGGGTCTCCCTAAAATATAAAACTAGCAAAAGTTTATTTGTTCTAAAATTGTTCCAGCTTACAGCACTTCATTTATTTTCATTAGCTATGTTAGGTTTTGTGAAAACCTTTGTTGTATCATGTACCTTCTGCATCATACAAAAACACCTTGCTTTGTTTTTCTCCTAAATAGCTACATAATTAGATGGATTATTTCATGTGTCTGTGCGTGTGTTTGCTGAAGAGAACAAGCCAGATAAATTAGCACTTAGCAGAACTCACAATAGCACATAATATGCCCTTGTGTTTCATATAAAGCTTTATTTGTCATTCACGGCTGGTTGGCAAAACTGACTTTGCTTTTGAAAATGACAGGTGGTACTCTGGTGTGCTCTGTATGGGAAAAAAGAAAGAAAGAAAAAAGAGAAAGAAAGAAACAACCTTCACCAAGACAGTTTCTGTCAATAGCTCTCATGATTTAGTATTCAGTCTTGGGCTTAGGCTTCTTCTAAAGTTTTGTTTCATTTGCATCTCTGAAGTCTGAGATCTCCAAGTCCCTTTAATCTCTTGAATTTTATACTGTAAGTTACATTCAGGGTACTAAGACCTTCCTTTTTCCTGGAGGCCTGATTATAAGACAGGTGAAGTTCAGTATATTTCAATAAACTTCGACATTCCATGTCAGGAATCAATAGCCCTCCTCCTTTCTTTAGGGGTTATTAAATTGCAGCTGTAACATTAGCCTTCTTTATCTAATTGATTGTCTTTTCACAGGGCTAAGAAAATCAATAGCAGTCAATGGGACTGCCCTGTTTTTACCTAATAGATGTTTTCTCCTAATTGGCTACCCGGGTGGCTTCAACGAGCTCAGTATGTTTTCAGGAGTCCCCAGTATGTTGCAACCCTTGTAAACTATTTTACCCTGTGCAACAGTTATTGATTTTATAATGAAATCTAGAAAAATCAATAGCAATCAGGAATATAGATCAGGATTCCTAGGTACTTTAAGGCAAAGGGCAAACTCACTTTGCTATCACTTCAAACTGTGAGTCAATTAAACATGTCCTTAAAGTATTACATTTGCAAAAGACTTACCAATGTCATGGGACATTCCTCAAAATCAAAGGACAAAAAGAACATAATTAAACAGAAAATAAAAAAGGGTAAATGGGTGGCAGATGGAGGTGAAGGAAACTTTTTTCTTTCTTTCTTTCTTTTTTTTTTGGTTGTTTGTAGTGACTATTCTCTATTGCTCTTTGAAAAAGAGATAAATCTGATGAGGAAATAAGGAGTATATAGACTTCACAAATCTAGTAATCAAAGTTAACCATCTTTCGAAATTTTTATATTAATTTAAATATGCTTCTCCCCCCCCCAAGGTAAATAAGAAAATCTGCAACTTTGTAGGGAAAACATTTATTTGTTCAGTATGCCACATTATTTACTTCCAAATAAGATAGAAATCACCATGGCACTCATGTGAAGTAAATCATGTGCATCTTTCATTTCTCCTATTACTCAAACTGCTCTGCTAATTCCACCTCTAAACATAACTGGATGTTTCCACTTCATTTCCACTACCAGCACTGATCTGCATTTACCACAATTGATTATATACAGTAGCAGCCAAGATAATGAATTTTCAAGGAAACCAAATTCTCCACTGAAACATACTATACTCCTGCTCTGTCTGTTACAGAAAAAAAGTAGTCAAGAAAATGCATCTAAAAGTTTGTGGCTTTTCTCATTTTTCTACCTCTTTCTTTGTCTCAACATTCATCCCATCCCAATTTTAGTAATGAGAAAATACTTGCAAAAAGTGCTGAGCACAGTTTAGGCACATAGTAGGTTCATAGTAAATTATTATTCCCTTCCTTTCCCCTAAGAAATAAGAGAAAGCCCAGAATGGAAAGGAGGAAAGGACTTGGAATGATCAAAGTAATTTGTTGTTTTATTTTAATCCTATTTCTTATGGGAAGAGTGAAGAGTAGAAAAGCCCCCGTCAAAAATTTAAAAAATCAGTTTCTCCTTCTGGCTAAGTCATAAACTATTTGTGTGACCTTGGAGCAAGACATAATGTCTCTTTTACTTTGTTTCCTCATTTGTAAATTGAAGAAGTTGGACTAGATGATCTCTAAGTTATTTTCTAACTCCAAAAAAAAAATATGCTCTTATTATTTGTTCTTTGTTCATAAGAACTGCTCTTTCATCCAATTTAGGAAGGATTCTAATTTTCACTATATCTTCAGATGTCATTGTCCAATATCTCACTCCTCCTGCCCTCACCAGAGATAACTTTTGTTTTTTTTTTTAAATATCAGAGTCCCTAATCCTTAATACATTAACATAGCATGAATTAAAGTGAAATCATTTTCTCAATAGCATATTTTCAATACTATTTTATCCCTCAATGATATCAAAGTAGACATTGTCATTTCTCAACCTCGAATCATAGACTACAAAACACTTTCCTAGCATTTTCCAGATTAGCATACACCTAGTCTAGTCTTATCATCCTTCATTGAAATGACATCTGAAAAAAAGTGTCAAGCCATTTAGTATGCACAGCCATGATGAGTGTGACAGTTTCACTGACAGTAACAATTACCCCCACATCTCTGAAGTTACATTTGACCCTTCTGGGAACAACATGCTCAACTTTGGAGTCTAAGGATTTTATTTAAGTCCCTGTGCCACCAATGTTAGGCAAGATAAATTAAAGTAGAAGGAAGGGAGGAAGGAAGGAAGGAAAGAAGGAAGGAAGAAAGGAAGGAAAAAAGGAAGGAAGGAAGGAAGGAAGGAAGGAAGGAAGGAAGGAAGGAAAAGAAAGGAAGAAAGGAGGGAGGACAGAAGGGAAGAAGGAAGGAAGGAGAGAGGGAGGAATAAGAAAAACAAAAGAGAATCACATCATTATTTTTTGCCCTCTCTGTGACTTTTTTTAATTTTGCAGAAATAGATATATTCTATTCTTTAATGTACTACAGAAACATTAGTGAATGTTGATATTAAAAAGATGACTTTTGCTTGTATAAATACCTTAGGGTTTATAAAAGCATTTTTGTAATTTTTTAATGATAATCTAGCCCATTTTGCTCTGTCTGTTCAATTCTAAGAAAACTGATTATCTGTACTATCTGTCCCAGATATACATACTTAGAGATAAATTAAGGAGTTAAGCATCAAAATATGTGTGGAAATAGGAGTAATAGGTAATCTTCAGCCATTTCTCTTTCTTATGTGGATAGTCAAAGTAAAATCTTTTGTGATTACAGATACCTTAGAGATAGCTTTGCAGTCTTCTGGAGTTAGGTATAATAAAATATTGCCTTCAAACATAAACATCTAAAGAATTTCAACAAACATTTATTAAATATTTTCTTTATGCCAGTTGCTGTAACACCAAGATTGCAAAGAAAGAAAAAAGTGTAATCCTTGCCTTAAAGGAACTCCCATTCTAATGGGAGAGACAACAGTTTTGTAACTACTTATATACAAAATATATACATAGTACATTGAAAGTAATGTCAGAAAGGAAAACATGGGAACCAGAAAAGGTCTTCAATAAAAAGTGGAGTCATGAAATGAGTCATTAAAAAAAATCAGACAAACTAAAAGTTGGAAATGAGGAGGTAAGAGAATTGAAAGAACAAAAATCAATCATTTCAAGGCATGAAGACAGGACATGGAGAATCGTCTGCAAGGAACAGAAAATACATCAGATACTAGATCATAGAATGTATGAATTAGAATTAAGAGAAATAAGACTGGGCAGAACCAAGAGTATGAAGTACTGGCCAAAACCCATCAGTTCTCTCCTAACATTCCGTTCCAAACAACTTTCAAATAACAACTCAAATCAAATTTGGAGTGGCAGAACCAATAAAGGGTCAGAGTAAGAAATATTTCCAACTTAAGACAATTTGGGTTAGCAAGAAAGGTGTAAAAGAATGGGGAGGCAACTGGACTACAATGCATCTGAAAGAAGCAGAAGCAGATTTGGGAGATGTTCCTGACTCCAGACCCAAAGGTAATAAGGGGAACAGACAAGTAATTAGAAAGAAATTACAGGGGATCTTTCACTGGCACTGTATGTAACTTCAGTGATTAGCAACTCTTATCCATAAAGTTATAGGAGATGTTCCAAGAGAGAGAGGAGTGGTTATGTTCTGCTGTAAGGGAGCAGGAATCCTGGTCCCAGTTCCAGGGTGAAGAGCAGCACTAGTACTTGTGGTTCAAGGGAACAGTTAAAGACTTGCTGGATTAAGACCAAAGCACAGACCAGGAAAGTAGTGATCACACTGGAATCACTGAAAACTTGAAGGCCCCTACAACTAGCATTAAAAACTGCAAGATGAAACAGCATGAAGCTTGAAACATTGCCAAAGCAATCAGAGTCCAATTTTAACATAAAGTTCAAAGTATCTGAAATAGGCTGGAAAAATGTACAAACAATAAGAATAACAGCACTTGATCATAAAAAAGCTTCGATGGTAACATGAGACATAAACTCAGAAGATGAAAACAATGTGAACATGACTACAAGAAAACGTCAAAGAAAATATGTAAATTGAATGCAAGCCCAAAAAGATTTACTGAAAAAGTTCAAGAAAGAGATTAGTAGCGGAATCTAAACAGAGAAAAAAATGAATGATGCAAAAAAAAATGAAAAGAAAACAGTTTAGCAAAAAAAAAATGCTATGAAAATTAACACCTTAAAAAAAAAAACAAATTGGCAGGGCTAGGTGGTGCAGTGGTTTAGAGCATCATCCCTGAAGTCAGGAAGAACTGAGTTCAAATCTGGCCTCAGAGACTTAACAAACACTTCCTAGCTGTGTGACCCTGGGCAAGTCACTTAACCCCAATTGCCTCAGCAAAAAAAAAAAAAAAAGAGGAAAGGGGCGGTAACAATGGGACAATTAATTTACAAGAATAGGTACAAAAAACTATTACAATCTAGGGACAGAAGGGAGGGGATATGAGCATTGTCTAAAGCTTGATCTTATTGGTTTTGCTGTAAGAGGAAATAATTTGATCATTCAACTGGGTATAGAAATTTATCTAATCCTATAAAGAAGAGGGGAAAAAAAAGAAGAAAAGGGAGAGATAGGATAGAAGGAAAGGCAGAAACACTAGAAAAAAGGATAAGAGAAGGAAATTAATTAAAATGAAAATATCAATCTGGGGGAAAATCTTTACAGATAGTATTTCTGATAAAGGTCTGTGTCAAATTTATGGGAATACAAGTCATTCCCCAAATGATAAATGAATGGTCAAAGGATATGAATAGATAATTTTCAGATGACAAAATTAAATCCATCTCTAATTATTTGAAAAAGTGCTCTAAATCACTATTGATTAGAAAAATGCAAATTAAAACAACTCATAGGTACTACCTCATATCTCTGATTGGCTAAAATGACGAGAATAGACAATAATAAATGTTGGAGGGGTTGTACAAAAACTATGATGCTAATGCATTGTTTTTGGAGTTATGAAATGATGCAACCATTCTGGAAAACAATTTGGACCTATAGCTAAAGGACTATCAAACTGTTCATACTCTGACCTGGGAGTGCAACTATTGAGTCTATATCTTAAAGAAACTATAACAAAGGGAAAAGGACCCACATGCATAAATTTATTTGTAGTAGCTTTTTTGTGGTATCAAAGTAATGGAAAATGAGTAGATTTTCATCAATTAGGGAATGGCTGAATAAGTTGTGGTACATGAAGGTAATGGAATATTATTGTTCTATGGAAAATGATGAACAAGCTGATTATAGAAAGACCTGGAAAAATTTACATGAACTGATGCTTAGTGCAACAAGCAAAACCAGGAATACATTGTATACAATAACAGCAAGAATGTGTGGTGATCAACTATGAAAGACTTGGTTCTTTTCAGTGGTTTCATTAGCCAAGGCAATCTCAAAAGTTTTTGGATAGAAAATGTCATCTCCATCCAAAAAAAAAAAAAATATGGGGTTTGAATGAAAATCAACACATACTGTGCTCACTGTTTTTTCCTGTCATTTTTTTTTACTTGCCCATGGTTTTTCCCTTTTGTTCTGATTTTTCTCTCCCAGAATGATTCATAAAGCAATGTATATTAAAACAAATAAATAAATTTAATTAAAAAATAAAAGTGCAATAATTTTCACAGGGATAAGGAAATGAATATCCTCCCCAAAAAGAAGAGAAAACATTCTAAAGTTTGTGTTGGTATTGGGCTACCTGAAGGTCAGCAGGAAAGAAACTGACTCACATTTGCTTAATACTTGCATGTTGCTAGGGAAGGGGTGGGGACTAGGGGGGAAAATTTGTAACAGAAAGCTTTGTAAGGGTCAATGTTAAAGAATTACCCATACATATGTTTTGCAAATAAAAAGCTTTAATAAAAAATATTAATTAGGGAAAAAATTATCATAGAGTTTGGCATATAGTGAAAAAAAGAACACTTGCATGTTGCAGTATAATAAACTTTAAGATAGTTGTCACCATAGAAAAAGATTTAGAGTACAGATAAGAAACATTGAGAAAGATTTAGGGTACCGACACAGCAGAAGAAGACCAAACATGAAAACAATGGCACTGGAAATATATTCTTAATAGTTGTCATATATTTTGTAGAAGACTTGCCCTAATCTAGTGGGACCAGGCAAATGCTAGGATGGGTATTTGGTCAGCCCTGCTGAAAGAGACCTGCTTGCCTCACCAAAAAAAAAAAAAAAAAAAAAAACGTGTTTTCGTAGCTAATTTCTCACTAAGGAAAGATGAACTTCTATAGCAACTCAGCGTATCTAGAGCATGATTGCCCCACATAATTTGAGTTGAAATGGATCTTACAGACTTACATGAACCCATACAAAAATAATTATCAATATGACATTTTTGACAAATTGTTCTTCAGTCTACTTGAAATTTACTTGAAAATCTCTAAATATAAATTGTAGAGGGCCACAGACAGTTGAGGAATTCTGGGTGAGGTATAAGACCCTTTACCCCAAAGGGGTCTGGTTCGGCTCTCATCTCCCCTTGGGACATCTGACCTTTCCTGAGAAGTGGGAGGGGAGGGGTGACCACCTGTGTTCTACTTGAAACAAGGGATGCTTATAGTAAAGAGAGGCATTTATATATCTATAGCAGGGTGCTTATGTTAGCATTTGCTCAATGTGCTGTGGTGATGTAATTGTACTAAGGTATTTAAGGGCTGAGAGGACTTGAAATAAATGGATTCCATCTTTGACCACCCATGTGGTTCTCAGCCTCATCACTCTTTCATCAAGACAAAGGACTTGAGCTGGTCCTGAGATCCTCTAGAGACCTAGTCCAGATAGTATATTTTGATACCCCAATTTGGGGGTTCTAGAAAACATGCTACAACAAATAACTCGGGATCAGTTAAGCAAACACATTTTATTATTCTACTCCCTACCCCAAATCAAGCCAAAATTTATTAATTTGCAACTTGAAAGCATTGTTCTAAATTTATATGACTCCTTTTTAAGTAGTCCTATATAGCCATGAAATATAAGAACAAGTTAAAGAAACTGGGGCTTTTAAATTTGAAGTAAGAACTTGGAGTGACAATGAGTCTTCAAAGACATGATAGTTGTCTTTAAAGAATTGTTACAAGAAAGAAGGATGTATTGTGCTGTGCTTAATCCTAGAAGACAGTTCTTAGGATAATGGGGAAAAAGTTGCAGAGAAATTTATACATGTAAAGAAGGAAGGAAAAAAGAAGAATTGATTAAGAATTAGTATGTGGCAGTTACGTTATGCCAGGAAATGCTGTGTCAAGTGCTAGGGATATTTTTTAAAAGAAAAAGACAGTTCCAAATTTCAAGGACCTTGCATTCTAACAGAGGAAAACAACATAGAAAAGGGAGCTGAAAAGCAAGAATTTGAGGAGAGAGTAATAAAGTTATCTAGTGTGAGGAGCATGGTTTTGAAGTCTAGAGAAAGTCACTAACAGTGAAGGGAGATGGATGTAGGCAGCCCAACCTTCTAAGAAATAGAGGTTCCAAGAACTTGCTTATAGAAGAAGGAAGGAGGTCCCTTCAGATGAATATTCCAGGATGAGTGGGTTGTGGAGATGGTGTGAAGAAGAGGCCCCCAACAATGATGAAAGTTACAGGTGAGACCGAAGTAGAAGGACATGGTTTTACAGGACAAAAGATGGTAAATGGTTCACTGGATAGAGTTAGGTCTAGAACTGGGAAGATCTGAATTCAAATCTATCCTCTGGAATAGCTTATTGTCTATGTAATCTGGGACAATACATAGAAACTCTATTTGCCTATTTCCTCAGATATAAAACTGGGATTCAGTTGTTATAAGGATCGATTGAGATAATATTTGTAAAGCTTGTGACATATTACCTGTAAAATAGTAGCCCCTATATAAATGGTAGCAGTGATGGTGATGATGATATGATGACAATGATTTTGATGATGATTACCATGGTATGAAGATGACAGGGATAATGCTGAGAGATAAAAATAATTACAGCAATTAAAGCTGTACAGAATAAGAACAATTGAGTAGAAACTAAATGCTTATTTTGTGCTAAGCACTGTGGGAATGAATTATTCCATGAGGAAGGATAATATGAATGAACATATTTGAATGATTGAAGTAAACAGCCTCTCTAGACCTTTCTTAAATATGATAATCTGTAATTCTGGCAGATAGGCTAGATGTACATTGATAATAATTTGGCCTGTAAACTCATTTGTATAGAAAAAATTTTAATACCAGTAAAAGTTGATGTTTCCTTTGTAGTTTTAAAAAATTGTCTGGACCACTGAGATTTTAAGTGACTTAGTCAGAGCCACACAACTATATAGTTTATAGCTTTTATTTTATCAAATTATTATATTATCAAAGACTACAAGTGCAAAAATATATTCCTGCTTTTGAGGCTAGTAATCTATCCACTATTCAAATATCCAACACTTATTATCTGGTGTGTGTGTATGTGTGTGTGTGTGTGTGTGTGTGTAGAGTTAACTTTTCAAGTTATGTCAATGCTTTAAATCTTCAAGGAGGAGGAGCCAAGATACTCTAGAGCAGACATGACTTTCTGTGACTTCTTTCAAACTAATAGTAGATTAAGTCTCTAAGCTAGTTTTGTAGTCAAAAACCCCACAAATATTTGGAGTACAACACATTCCCAGAAGAAGATACCTTGGAAGAACTTCAGTACAGGTCTGTTTCAAATTGGACAGGGGGACAGTCTGCCAAGCCACAGCGTGGGGAGACCAGGGCAAGGAGCTGAAGCAGAGACTCAGACATTGTAGCTTCCACACACCTGGGAATTTTCTGTGAACTTCTTAGGCCACTTTGTCCTAGTTGCAAGCAAGTGGTTTGGCAGATTTGCTACAAAAGGCAAATTGTAAATCACTCAGCCCCAGAAAAACTCTGGACCTAGTTGGGATTATCCAGCACTAAAAGTCAATCAACAGAACTGCCCCAGGGAAAACTAAAGCAGCTGTCACTCCTTTTCATTAAAAACAGACTTCAATCCTTAAAAAAAAAAATTAACAAAAAAACAAAAGAACTCTCACTATAGACAGCTTTTATGGAGAGAGAGAAGAACAGGCCACAAATCCAGAGGTTATTAAAGACAAATCAACTCCAGATGAAGCCCCAAAGGGAGATATAAGCTGGTCCTCATTTCACATGGATTTCTTGGAAGATTCCATACAGGATCTTAAAGGAGAGTTAGAAGAATAATAAAGAAAGGTAATGAGGTCATTGCAAAAAGGGATGGGAAAAGCATAAAACTCCCTATAAAAAAGATGGGATGTAGCCAAAGTGGTTATAAGGGGAAATTTTATACCTCTGTGTGCTTACTTGCATAAAAGAGATAAAAAGAAGATCAATGAATTGGGCTTACAAGTAAAAAAGCTAGAAAAAGAACAAATTAAAAAGCCTCATTTAAATACCAAATTTGAAATTCTGAAAATAAAAGGGGAGATTAATAAAATTGAAAATAAGAAAACTATTGAATTAATATGTAAAACTAAGAGTTGGTTTTATGAAAGAAGCAACAAAATCAATAAACCTTTAGTTAATTTGATTAGAGAAAGGAAAGAAGAAAATTAAATTGTTAGTTTCAAAAATGAAAAGGGAGAACTTTTCACCAACAAAGAGGAAATTAGAGCAATAATTGGGAGTTATTTTGCCCAACTTTATCCCAATAAATTTGACAATCTAAATGAAATGGAGGAATATCTACAAAAATAAAGCTTTCCCAGGTTAACAGAACAGGAAATAAATTATTTAAATAGTCCCATTTTAGAAAAAGAAATAAAACAAGCTATTAATCCACTCCCAAAGAAAAACTCCCCAGGGCCAGATGGGTTTACATGTAAATTCTACCAAACATTCAAATACATGCACATGTGTATAGATATGTACATATATATTTATAAACATATATATATATATGCATAGATAGATAGATATATTTATAGTAACACCTTCCAAAATAAATAAGGGATTAGTGAAAAGAATAAGGTGAGATATAGAAGGGTGTATAAATCAAGGGAAGCAGGATCAGGTGTGCAAATTAATGGGAGTGAGATAAAGAGGGAAGCTAAGAGCTGGGAGAAGATAAAGAAGGGATCTTTGGGTGGGGGGAAATTAAGCAATAGCAAGGAGAATTAAGAAGTAGAATTAAAGTAGAATAATTAGCAGGTATAGGAAATAAGAGACATACACAAACCCAATAAGAAGCATCAGGAGTAGAATTTATTAGAGAAAAAATGTAGAGCTAGTAATCATTCATTTCAGATAAAGTCAAACTTAATCAAGAGAGAAATCTGCATTATGTCAGCCATATTAATCTTGTTTTAGATTTCTAAAACCTTGTATGTGTCTTTGTATGTTTCTATGTGTAAGTGCATATTATGTATATGTGTGTTTATAGATATGTATGTAGATGTACATATGTGTGTATGTAGATATATGTCTATGGGTATGTATTTATGTATATATAGATATAGATATATATGTATACCATACAAATATATGTAAGTAAAAACATAAATATATAGTGGGGGTAGGGATGAAAGAAAAAAAAGAATAAGGTTAAAAGTGCACAGCAGAGAACAAAAAAAAAAATAAACTACAAGAAAGTAAAGAAAGACTTTCATGAATATGTCTTCTATTATTATATATTCTTTCTTGAAATGGAAATTTCAATGGAATTTGAATTCTTCCTGATGTTCTGCTGTACACATGACTATGTTTTGCTTTGTTTTCCATTTTTCTTTCTTTCTTTTTCTATTTATTTTTTTCTTGTTTTGTATTGTTTTAAATAAATATTTTTTTAAAGAAAGAAACTCAAGGGAATTAATGAAAAAAAAAAAAAGAAAAAAAGGCTGAGGAAGGTGGCCTTGCTGTACCAGATCTAAAATTATATTATAAAGCAACCATCATCAAAACCATTTGGTATTGGCTAAGAAATTAGAGTAGTTGATCAATGGCATAGGATAGGATCACAGGACAAACTAGGCAATAACTATAGCAATTTAGTGTTCGATAAACCCAAAGACCTCAGCTTTTGGGATAAGTACTCACTATTGGACAAAAACTGCTGGGAAAATTAGAAACTAGTGTGGAAGAAACTAGGGCTTGACCCACACCTAACACCACATACCAAGATAAGATCTAAATGGATTCATGATTTAGATATAAAGAGTGATATTATAAGCAAATTAGAGGACCATAGGATAGTTTACCTCTCAGACCTGTGGAGATGGAATAAATTTATGTCCAAAGAAGAACTGGAACTCTTAATTGAACACCAGATAGAAAATTTTGACTATATTAAATTAAAAAGTTTCTGTACAAACAAAACTAATGCAGACAAGATTAGGAGGGAAACAATAAATTGGGAAATCATCTTTACATTTAAAGGTTCTGATAAAGGCCTCATTTCTAAAATTTATAGAGAATTGTCTCATACTTATAAGAATTCAAGCCACTCTAATCGATAAATGGTCAAAGGGTATGAACAGACAATTTTCAGATGATGAAATTAAAACCATTTCCAGTCATATGAAAAGATGCTCCAAATCACCACTGATCAGAGAAATACAAATCAAGACAACTCTGAGATACTATTACACACCTGTCAGATTGGCCAAAATGACAGGAAAAGATAACGATGAATGTTGGAGGGGATGTGGGAAAACTGGGACACTAATACATTGTTGGTGGGATTGTGAACGGATCCAACCATTCTGGAAAGCAATTTGAAATTATGTTCAAAAAGTTTTCAAACTGTGCATACCCTTGGACCCAGCAGTGTTCCTTTTCTTTTTTTTTTTAAATTTTATTTTATTTGCAAAACATATGTATGGGTAATTCTTCAACATTAACCCTTACATAGCTTTCTGTTACAGATTTTTCCCCCCAGCTCCCCACCCCTCCCCTAGATGGCAGGATATCCACTATATGTTAATTATGTTAAAATGCTTGGCAAATCGAATATATGTATACTTATTTCCAAACTTATCATTGTTGTGCAAGAAAAATCATATCTACATAAAAGACATATCAGATAAAGGAAAAGCAATGTAAGCAGACATCAATCAAGAGTATGAAAATGTTATGTTGTGGTCCACATTTCACATCCCTCTCTCTGGGTGTATATGGCTTTCTTGAGTGAACAATTGGAAGTGGTTTGAAGCATTTCATTGTTGAAGAGAGTCATGTCCATTAGAACTGATCGTCATATAGTATTGTTGTTGCCATGTATAATGATCTCCTGGTTCTGCTCATTTCACTCAGCATCAGTTCATGGAAGTCTCTCCAGGCCTCTCTGAAATTGTCCTCCCAGCAGTGTTTCTACTGGGCTTACATCCCAAAGAGATCTTAAAGGAAGGAAAGGGACCCATATGTGCAAGAATGTTTGTGGCAGCCCTTTTTGTAGTGGCTAGAAACTGAAAACTGAATGGATGTTCATTAATTGGAGAGTGGCTGAATAAACTATGGTACATGAATGTTATGGAATATTATTGTTCTATAAGAAACGACCAGCAGGATGATTTCAAAGAGGCCTGGAGAGACTTGCATGAACTGATGCTGAGTGAAATGAGCAGAACCAGGAGATCATTATACATGACAACAACAAGACTATATGATGATCAATTCTGATGGACAATGGCTCTCTTCAACAATGAAATGCTTCAAACCAGTTCCATTTGGTTAGTGAAGAAAGCCAAATACACCCATAGAAAGGGATATGAAATGTGTACCACAACATAGCATTTTCATGCCCTCCATGGATGTTTGCTTGCAGTGTGTTTCCTTTTTCAGATTTTTTTTTCTTGTAGACATTATTTTTCTTGCACAGCAAGATCAGCGTGGAAATATGCATACATATATTCAATTTGTCATTAACATAATTAACATGTAGTAGACTTCCTGCCATCTAGGGTAGGGGTGGGGACTACGGGGGAAAAATTTGTAACAGAAAGTTTTGTAAGGGTCATTGTTGAAGAATTACCCATACATATGTTTTGCAATTAAAAAGCTTCAATAAAATGCATTTAAAAAATAAAAATAAAAGAAAGAAACTGAGGTCCAGGATTTTAAGTCATTCATCCAAGGTCACACAAATAAAAAAGAGTGTCAAAGAAAAAGTAATAACTGAGGTTGATGATGATGATGGTGATGATAATGATAATGATGATGATGATATAACGATGATGCATTCTTCATTTTAGATGCAAGTATGCCAGATAAAACTGCTGCTTAATTTCTATATTCACAAGTGCCTGGCTTGAATATTTCCAAACTATCATAATCCTCACCCCAGCCTATCCCCTAGAATGTTCTTAAACATGTGACTCTCCCAAGGGTTTCTAAGGCAGAGGTTTGCTGGAGACAAATTATACAATTTTGAGAGCCTACTGTTAAATTTAAAGTATGAGCATTTACATCTCAAAAATCAGTAAAAGCTGCAAACTGGGGTTTGATTTATTGTTTTGATGGTTGTGTATACTTTGGAATGTGATAGAGAAAATTTTAATAATTCAGACTAAACATTAAAGTGTGTTGTGCATCCTTCCCCTTTCCTAATCCTGAGAAAGGCAGTTGTTAAATATTTCTCAGAATGTCCCTCGTTTGAGGAATCTGAACAAGAAAAAGCACTTAATACACTAAAATAGTGTTCAGATTTAATATCCCAAAGTAATATTCAGTTTCTTCCTGGATAATCCCCTCATAGATTGAAAAGGAGTTCCTCCTGGCCATCAGTATCAGTAACAATATCTTCCTTTCTGAATGGAGAAGAGGGAGGTAGAACATAATCACATGATCAGATAAATATGCCAATCACTTCAGGTGGTAGGGAAGTAAATGATCTAAATTAATAAAGAGAAATTATTTGTTTAAATTTTAGTTTCCACTGAAAATTCATTTTTTTGAGAAAGACATTTTTTGTTCTCTACCTTTTTATTACCCACCTTCTTGAGAGAACAAGTCTAGACTAGAGAAAAATGATTTCTTAATATTTCTACATTAATTAAGCTTTCTTTTCTTGGCTTCACAAGTGTCATTACTGATATTCAAAGCAAATTTTTGTGACTATTCATCTTATGTACCAGGCATGACATGACTGCTACCTCATTTTTCCAATTAGTAGCATGGGTGCTGAAAAAAAGGCTCAATTCATAATCTTATTTTCTTTAGGAAAATAAAAAAAACTCAATATGCCAAGCAAATATGGAGTCAAACAGTGAGTTGGAGTTATACAGTATAGAGCTATTTAAGCATTTTTCAAAGTGCTGTTACCAGTCTTTCTGGGTTTTTTCCTGACAAAATTGCTGATTATGTTTGTACTCTTGACCTTAAGCTATGGCTAACTTGTCTAGAGGCTTTGATCATAGTGCATTTTACCCCCTCCCTACCTTCCATGACCTGATTACTATCACTGTTATTGTCACTGTCTGGTTACTTCTATCTACCAGGTTCTATACCTGGAATAAAGTTGCTTGTCTGTAAACTTCTTAATAGCATGGACTAGGTTTTGTTTACTTTTTTCCTCCCCCAGAATTTAGCACAATGCTTTACACATAATAGACACATCATAAATGTGTGTTGAAGGAATGAATTACCTGTCCTGAATAAGACATGTTTTGCATTGTGCTTTTATTCTACAGAGAAAAGTAAATAGAAAAAAACCTGAATGTTATGTTTATGTTCCTTCCTCCTACATCTGAGACCCTTTTATGCTTTTCTGTATCAGAGACATTTTTAACATGTAAAATCCCTGTTTCACAAGACTAGAGTACAATTATTGTTACTGTTGCTTTAAGAGTCAAATACATTTTTGAAAGTGTGGGTTGACAATTGAAAAAATGGAGAAGAAAAAGTGGCAACGGCTTGATAGAAATTTGCAGGAGAAAGAAAATGTGTGAGCAAAATGTTTTTTGTGTGAGAAGTGTCTTTATTATTTTATGAAGAAACATTATAAGAAGAAGTTTATTATGAATAAATAATGAAGAAAGACTCTTTAAAGTAATGGATTGAGTAAAGATGAAAAAAACTGTTTTCCCATCATGGTAGAATAGAGACTAGGGAAGATCTATACAAATGATGGAGGGGCCTTTTTATGATAAAACTATTGTAATACTGAATTATCATGAATTCTTGAAAAGACAATTTATATGATATCTTAAGTGAATTAAATGATGGAAATGTGTTTTCAGGATTAAGAAGTAGTTTATAATTTATTTGCATTTGTAAGAGTAATTACTCTGCCTATGATAACTCTCAGTTATATTTTAAATAGTTATTTTTGTATATTATTACTGAGCATACTATTAATAAATTGTATAATTATTGACTTTATTAATGAGTTATTTTGAGGAGATGAATGTTTTTGATAAAGAGACAGATATGAGCAGCCACTTATGATGAAAGTAGTTTCTTGTGTTTAATAAGTAAATGTTAAATAATATATATCATGTAGTCTCTGTGCTGATTGATTACTTAATGAAAATTTTTGCATTTTTATTAATGATGAAATTTAACAATTAATCCCTGATTTACATTCAAATGAGGGATGATGAAATTAAATGTGGATTTGAGTGAAGTAGTTGGTGAAGCTGAAATATTTCAACTCTATATCATTCTGTCTTATCCAAATTTGTGCCCCCTTAAGTTTTCTACACTTAAAGTAATAAAAATTGACAACTTGATTTTTATGTCATTTCTGCTCACTTGTATCCACTATTCCACACAGTTTAAAAAAATTCTTGTCATGAAGGTTCCTTTTGTCAAATTTATTTAAACATCAAAAATAACAGAATTTCTTATGATATTAAAGAAAGAAGAGTGAACCTAAAATTAGAAAATGAAAGTTTAATTCTCAGCTTTGTAAAATCTAAGTGTTTCATGCTGAACAAGACACTTAAAATTTTTTCTGTTTCTCATTTTGATCATCTGTAAAATATGGTGTTTTTAACTTTCCAGTTTATGTCAAGGTCCCCAGAATCTTCCTAGTGATTTAGATTTGTAGGTATTTTCAACTCTTCCCCCTTCCTCACTTCTCATATTAAAATCAGTTATGAGACATAAAAACCCTACTTCTATAACACCTTTATAAACATCACCTTCTTTCCATTTATATGGTTGCATGCATAGTTTATTGTTTCTTGAATAAAATACAAACTCCTGTTTAAAATTTAGAGATTTAATCGAGTTTCTAGGCTTATTTCCCTCAATGTGATCTTTATTTTAAAAAATAGTATTTTATTTAAACGTTCCTTTTTATAAAATTTTGATTTCTAATTTTTCTTTCTCTCTGCCCTTCCCTCTCAGAAAAATATAAGCTATTTGATATGTTATCTTCTTTCATGCAAAATATATTTCCAAATTAGTCATAGTTAGGAAAGAAGAAACATCACAAGGAAAAGAAATATATATGAAGTGAAAAAAATATGCTTCAATATACTTTTTGTACATCAATTCTTTATCTTGATGTGGATAACAATTTTTTCCCATGAATCCTTTGTGCTTGTCTTGGATCATTGTGTTGTTCAGAAGAGCTGAATCATTCATAGTTCATCATCATTCAATGCTGATGGGACTGTTTATTATGTTTTCCTGCCTCTGCATATCATACTTTGAATCAATTTTTACAAGTCTTTCCCCATACAATGAGAAGTTATAAATTATTTTCAACTTTTTATATCTTTGGGATACAGAAAGGGTATTGCTGGATCAAAGAATATGCATTATATGAGCAATTGAGCAATTTGGTTGCCCAATGAAAAATTTAGTTGTCCTTTGGGCATACAGAATGATTGGATCAGTTCCAACTTTACCAACAATAAACTGGATGTTTCTCCCACATCTTCTCCAACATTTATGATTTTCCTTTTTTTTCATATTAGCTAATCTGAGAGATGTGAAGTGTTACCTCAGAATTATTTTAATGCATATTTATCTAATTTAAAGTGATTTAGAACATTACTTTTTATGCCTATCAATAACTTTGATGTCTTCATCTGAAAACTATCTATTCATATTCTTTGACCATTTATCAGTTGGGGAATGGGTTACATTCTTATACATTTCTCTCAGTTTTTATGTATTTGAGCAATAAGGCTTTATCAAAGAAACTTGCTTTCTGCTTTTCTTGGTTGTATTTTTTTTTTGCACGCAATGGCCTTTCAATTTAGTATAATTCATATCTAATTTACATTGTATAATGTTCTCTATCTCTTGTTTGTTGTTTGATCATGCTTTCTTCTCTATAAGTCTGACAGGTAAACTATTCCTTGAACTTTTAATTTCCTTATTGCTACCATTTATGTCTAAATCATGAACATATGGTGGCACATTTTGGCCATATCTTGGTATATGATATGAGATGTTGATTTATACTTAGGTTTTGCAGTTTTGCAACAGTTTTTGTCAAATAATGAGTCCTTATCTCAAAGTTGGGGAATCTGGGTTTATCAAACATTACATTACTGTGTTCATTACCTTCTATGTCTCATGTATGTTATCTACTAATCTGCCACTCTATTTCTTAACAAGTACCAGATAGTTTTAATGGTTATAATATAGTTTTAGATCTGTTATTGCTAGGTCACCTTCTTTTGCATTTTTTTCATTAATTTCCTTGATATTCTTTTTGCTCTTTCAGAAAAAAATTGCTGTTATTTATTAGAAAAATGGATTTTGGGGAATTAGAACTACGGCTCTACAAATAATTTTGGTAGTGTTATGATGTATACGTAAATTTTCTTAGGCATAATATTATTTTTGTTGTGCTGACTTGGTTTACTCAGGAGCTGTTTTTATTTTTCCAGTTATTTAAATCTGACTTTATTAATGTGAAAAGTGTTTTATAATTCTGTTTATAAAGTTCCTAGGTTTCTCTTAGTAAGTAGACTCCCAAACATTTTATGTTGCTTACAGTTTTTTCAATGGAATTTCTTTTTCTATGTCTTGCTGTTCAGGTCATATAAAAAAAATTCTGATGATTTAATGCTGATTTATTTGGCTTTATTTTATATCCTTCAAAATTGCTAAAGTCGTTATTATGAATAGTTTTTTTAATTGATTCTTTAGTGCTCTCTAATTATATCATCATTTGGCCTGAAAAGAATAATAATTTTCTTTTCTTATTTCCTATTCTAATTGCATTGATTTATTTTTCCTTCTCATTGATATACTTAATATTTCTAGTAATATATTGAATAATGGTCATAATGGGCATCCTTGTTTCATTCTGGATGTCATTGAGAAGGTGCTAGATAGATACTTATTGTCATTTTAAGGAAATTTCCCTTTCTTCCTATGCTCCGTTATGTTTTTTTTTTTTAAATAGGAATGGGGCTATATTTTGTTAAAAGCATCTGTTAAGATAATCATGTGATTTATCTTGGTTTTCTTAGCAATATGCTAAATTATATGGATACTTTTCCTAATATTGAACCAACCCTGGATTTGTGGGATAAATCCCTATAGTAAGTATATATAATAATTAAAATATATTGCTGTAATCATATTGCTAGTATTTTGTTCAAAGTTTTTGCACCAGTAATCCTTAGGTAAATTGGTTTATAATTTTCTTTCTCATTTTGGTTCTTCCTGGGTTAAGTATCAGCACCAAATTTATATTATAAAAATTTGGTAGGATTCACTCTTCACATATTTTTATTTTCATTTTTTAATCCAACATATGCTTATGTATTTATGCAATTATCTTGCTGCACAAGAAAAATCAAAACAAACAGGAAAAAATGAATAAGAAAACAAAATGCAATCAAAAAACAACAAAAAGAGTGAAAATTCTAGATTGTGAACTACACTAAGTTCCCACAGTCCTCTCTTTGGGTGTAGATGACTCTCTTCATCACAGATCACTGAAACTAGTATGAATCATCTCATTATTGAAGAGAGCCACATCCATCAGAATTGATCATCATATAATCTAGTTTTTGTCATGGACAATGATTTCCTGGTTCTCCTCATTTCACTTAGCATCAGTTCATTTAAGTCTCTCTGGGCCTCACTGAAATCATCCCTCTGATTGTTTCTTATAGAACAATAATATTCTATATCATTCATATACCATAATTTATTCAGCCATTCTCCAACTGATAGGCATTGATTCATTTTTTCAGTTCCTTGCCACTATAAAAAGGGCTGCCACAAACATTTTTGTACATGTGGGTCTCTTTCCTTCCCTTAAGATCTCTTTGGAATATAGGCCTGATAGAAACACTACTGGGTTAAGGTGTATGCACAGTTTGATAACTTTTTGAGCATAGATCCAAATTGCTCTCCAAAATGGTTGGATCCGTTCACAGTTCCACCAACAATGTATCAGTGTCCCAGTTTTCCCATATCCCCTCCGATATTTGTCATTATTTTTTCCTGTCATCTTAGCCAATCTGAGAGGTGTGTAGTAGCATCTCAGAGTTGTCTTAGTTTGCATTTCTCTGATCAGTAGTGATTTTGAGTACCTTTTCATATGACTAGAAATTCGTTTCAATTTCTTCATATGAGAATTGTCTGTTCATAACCTTTGACCATTTAGCAATTGGAAAATGACTTGAATTCTTATAAATTTAAGTCAATTCTCTCTATATATTTTAGAAATGAGGCCTTTATCAGAACCTTTGAATGTAAAAAATGTTTTCCCAGTTTATTGCTTCCCTTCTAATCTTGTCTGCATTAATTTTGTTTATACACAAACTTTTTTAACTTAATACAATCAAAATTATCTACTTTGTGATCAATAATGATCTCCAGTTCTTCTTTGGTCACAAATTCCTTCCTTCTCCACAGATCTGAGTAGTAAATTATCATATATTATTCTGATTTGCTTATAATATCACTCTTTATGTCTAGATCATGAATCCATTTTGACTTTATCTTAGTATCTGACATTAGGTGTAGGTCAATGCCTAGTTTCTGCCATATTAGTTGCCAATTTTTTCAGCAGTTATTGTCAAATAGTGAGTTCTTATCCTTATCACTGAGGTCTTTGGGTTTGTCAAACACTAGATTGCTATTGTCATTGAGTATTTTTCCTGTAAGCTTAACCTCTTCCACTGATCACTTTATTTCTTAGCCAGTACCAGTACTGCTGCTTTGTAAAATAATTTTAAATCTGTCAGAGTTAGGCCACCTTAATTTGCATTTTTCTCTTTTTTTCTCCCTTCAAAAGCAATTATTTTAAAATATAAGCATTATACATTAATTATAGTTAGCTATGGTCTTTTAACAAAGGAAATGAAAGGTTCATTTTCAATTCCCAATTAGAAATCATTGCTTAAAATTTTTTCAAGGACTTTAATTGATATATATGATATTTGCATATATATGTGCCTACATATAATGTACATTATGAAAAAGATTCAGCTTTCATAATCTCTGAACTAAGAATTATCTAGTTGCTCTGTATATTTGACTTTTAATACTATCATTCAATATAACTAGATTTCTTTCATTTTTACTTACCATTCATCTATTTCTATAGAATCTCAGCTCTTACTTAGTGAAGAGAAAGTTTGAAGCAAAAGTTGAGCTTTTGCAACTTGTCTAGAAATGTCAACAAGGAGATCAAAAAATTCCCCTTTTAAGTGTCACTTCTTTGGTGACCTCATACCAGAGCATTTCATCAAAAAAAAAAAATCAATGCTGAAAAAATTTGCTTGAAATCCTTGAAATTTGCTACATGATCTGATTTATACTGTGTTGCTTACACTGAAAGCAAGCTTTGAGGGAAATATGAAAGCTAGAAATATAAAGCATCTCAATTTAACATAGGTTTCAATATAATCGCACTAAATAGACCTGTTTTTGGAACTGTTACGAATGAGATGATGGAATAAGATTTTGAGTGATAAAAAGTTCACACTTGCATTTTTTCATTAATTACCCTTGAAATTCTTGACCTTTTGTTTTTCCAAATCAAATTTTTATTATTTTCCTAGATGTCTAAAATATTTTTGGGAGTTTGATTGGCATGGCATTAAATAAGTAAATTGATTTAGGTGGTATTGTCATTTTTATTATATTCGTTTGGCCTACCCAAGAGCCCTTGATATATTTTCCAATTGTGTAGATCTGACTTTATCTGTGTGGAAAGTGTTATGTAGTTGTGTTCATGTAGTTGCTGACTTTGCCTTGCCAGGTAAACTCCCAGATATTTTATATTATTGACAGTTATTTTAAATGGAATTTCCCTTTGTATCTCGTGCTGCAGGACATTGTTGCTAATGTATAAAAATGCTGATGATTTCTGTAGATTTATTTTGTATCCTGCAATTTTGCTAAAGTTGTGAATTGTTTGTAATAATTTTTTAGTTGATTCTGTAGGGTTCTCTAAGTATGCCATCATATAATCTGCAAAGAGTAATAATTTAGTTTCCTCATTCCCCTCTGTAACTCCCTTAATCTCTTTTTCTTCTCTTATTGCCAAAGCTAGCATTTATTTTATAATATTGAATAGTAATGATGAGAGAGGGCAAAAAAGTCCATTTATTCCTATACTCTCTAGTGTTTTTAATAGGAATGGATGTTGGATTTTATCAAATACTTTTTCTGCATCTATTGAGAAAATCATATGATTTTTGTTAATTTGGCTATTGATATAATCAATTATGCTAATAGTTCACCTAATATTGAACCAGCCCTGCATTTCTGGTATAAATATGACTTGGTCATAGTGTATTTTCCTGGGGATGATTTTATGCAATCCCTTTATTAACATTTTATTTAAGATTTTTGCATCAATATTCATTAGGGAGATTGGTCTATAATTTTCTTTCTCTGTATTTGTCCTACTTTGTTTAAATATCAGTACCATGTCTGTGTCATAAAAGGAATTTGGTAGGAGTCCCTTCATTTTCAAATAATTTATATAGTATTGGAATTAATTGTTCTTTAAATGTTTGGTAGAATTGACATGGAAATCCATCTGGTCCTGGAGATTTTTTCTTAGGGAATTGATTAATGACTTGTTATATTTCTTTTTCTAAAATAAAACTATTTGAGTAATTTATTTCCTCTTCTGTTAATCTGGGCAATCTATATTTTTGTAAGTATTCCTCCATTTCACTTAGTTTATCAAATTTATTAGCATTAAGTTGGAAAAAGTAACTCCTAATTATTGCTTTAATTTCCTCTTCATTGGTGGAAAATTGTCCCTTTTCATTTCTGAAACTAACAATTGGATTTTCCTTTTTCCTTTTTCTAATCAAAGTTTATCTATTTTGTTTTTTTTTCATAAAACCAACTCTTAGTTTTATTAATTAATTCAATAGGTTTTTTACTTTTAATTTTATTAATCTCTCCTTTTATTTTTAGAATTTCAAGTTTCATATTTGACTGGGGGGTTTAATTTGTATTCTTTTTCTAGATTTTTTAGTTGTAAGCCCAATTCATTGATCTCTTTTTATATTTTATGCAAGTAAGCATCTGGAGATATAAAATTTCCCCTTCTTATTGCTTTGGCTGTATCCCACAAATTTTGATATGTTGCCTCATTTATTGTCATTCTCTTAGATGAAATTATTAACTGTGCCTATAATTTGCTGTTTTATCCATTCATTCTTTAGGATGATATTATTTAGTTTCCAATTACTTTTTGGTCTATTTTCCCCATGGCCTTTTATTGAATGTAATTTTTATTGCATCATGATCTGAAAAAAAACGCATTCACTATTTCTGCCTTTATGCTTTTGAGTTTGAGGTCTTTATGTCCTAATATATGGTCAATTTTTATATGTTCCATGAACTGCTAAGAAGAAAGTGTTCTACTTTCTGTCTCCAATTTTCTCCAAAGATCTATCACACATAACTTTTTATTATTCCATTTACCTCTTTAACTTCTTTCTTATTTATTTTGTTATTCAATCTATCTAGTTCTGAGAGAGCAAGGTTGAGATCTCCCACTGTTATAGTTCTGCTGTCTATTTCTTCTTCCAGCTCTCTTAACTTCTCCTTTAGAAATTTCCATACTATACCACCTGGTACATATATGTTTAGTATTGATATTGCTTCATTATCTATGATTATGCAAGATATCACCTTTAGCTAGATATAGTTTCCTTCCTTGTCTCTTTTAATTAGATTAACTTTTGCTTTTGCTTGATCTGAGATCAGCATGACTACCTCTGCTTTTTTTTTTTTTACTTCACATGAAGCATAGTAAATTCTATTCTAGCCTTTTACCTTTACTCTTTATGTATCACTCTGCTTTAAATGTGTTTCTTGTAAACAACATATGTAGGATTCTGGCTTTTAATCCAGTTTGCTATCTGCTTCTGTTTTATGGGAGAGTTCACCTCATTCACATTTATGGTTAAAACATACTAATTCTGTATTTCCTGCCATCTTATTAACCCCTAATTATATTTTTCTCTTTGCTTTTTGCCTTCCCTCCTCCCAAGTATTTTACTTATGAGCACCACTTGCCTCAAGCAGTCCCCCTTTAGAGTCCCTCCTCTTCTCTTATACCTTTCCCCTACTATTTCTGTTTTCCCTTCTGTTTTGCCTATCCCATCACTTTTCCCCTTTTCTTTCCCACTTTCCTATAAGGTGAGAGAAGTTTCTTTGTGAAACTAAATATGTCTAATATTTTCTCTTTGAGACAAATCTGATGAGGGTAATATTCACACAATGTTCATCACACTCCCTCCTTTCACTCAAATATAAAAGGTTTCTTTTGCCTTTTCTTGAGATGCAATTTCCCTCATTTTACCTCCACTTTCCCCTTTTTCTGGTAAAATCTCCTTTCCCCCCTCTAGTTTCTTTTTTATAACATAGCAGTAAAATCAAATTATACATGCACTCTCTATGTATACCCATAACAAAAATACAATTCTCAAGAGGTCTTTTTGTTTTTCCCTTTTTTATGCTTCTCTTGAGTTCTCTATTTGGAGATCATTTTTTTTTTTAGTTCTGATCTTTCCATCAGAAATAAATGTAATTTACCTGTTTCATTGAATATCCATCTTCTTCCCTCAAAGAAAATGCTCAGTTTAGCGAGGTAGTTTATTCTTGGCTGCATTCCAAGTTCATTTGCCTTTCAGAATATCAGATTCCAAGACCTTCAATCCTTTAAGATGGAAGCTGCTAGGTCCTGAAAATCTTAATTCTGACTTCTCGATATTTAAATTGTTTCTTTCTGGCTGCTTGCAATATTTTTTCTTTGTTCCCTATAGTTCTGAAAATTAGCCATGATTTTCTGCGGAGTTTTAATTTTGGGGTCTCTTTCAGATGTTTGGGGAATTATTTCAATGGTTATTTTACCTTCTGGTTCTATGACATTTCGGCAGTTCTCTTTAATGATTTCCTGAAAAATAGTGTCTAGGCTCTTTTTTTTTTTTCATCATGCTTTTTAGGAAGTCCAATAATCCTTGGATTTTCTCTCCTAGATCTATTTTCCAGGTCAGTTGTTTTCCCAAGTAGGTATTTTACATTTTTTTTTTCTATTTTTTCTTTTTCTTTTTTTGATTTTGCTTGACTGATTCCTGATATCTCATTGTGTCATTCATTTCCATTTGTTCAGTTCTGATTTTTAGTGAATAATTTTTCTTATTTTTTTGCTTCTTTTTGTATTTGTCTCATTGAGTTTTTAAATGAGTTGTTTTGTTCTATTGATATTTTTTTTCCATTTCACAAATTGTGTTTTTTTTCCATTTTGTCAACTCTATTTTTTAAGGAATTATATGCTTCCATTTCACTAATTCTATTTTCTTCACATAATTTCTGTGTTTTCTTTTCCAAACTTTCTTGTAAAGTTCTCATTTACTTTACCCATTTTCTTCTAGCATTCTTTAAGATCTTTTATATTTTCTTCTAGAAGGTCCCCTTGTGTGATGGGGACCAATTGATATCACTCTTTGGGGCTTCATCTGGAGATGATCTGCTTTTAGTCTCCTGAGGGTTTGAAATCTATTCTTCTTTTTCACTATAAAAACTATCTATGGTCAGAGTTCTTTTTGTTTTTTTTTACTAAGTGAGATCTGCTTTTAGGACAAGGGACATTGTCCAAGCTTCCTCTACAAGCTGCAGTGGCTGCTCTGAGTCTGTGCTGACTCTTTCCCGGTGCTGGGTGGGTGTAGCCAGGTCTCATGAAATTCTGGCCTTTTGGAATTCTCTATTTACCTTTTGGAATTCTCATTTGTGTTGGATGTTTTATAACTTCTCTGCTCATCTACTGTCTTGCAACCAGGACAGAGTAGCCAACACTGTTATAGATTCCTACCCATAGATTCTTCAGGTTGGAGTCCGCACTGCCCCGGGTCTGCATTGCCTACACTTGGTGTCTGTGCTTGGCCTCCTTGCTCTTGTCCAACCTCCCTCTGTGTCCAATTGAAACAGACTTTTTCTGGTGATCTAAATTATCTTCTGCTGGTAATTTGTTACATTCCCAATATTGGTAGGTTCTGCCAGTCCAGAACTAATTCAGAAGTTGGATTTGATAATTAGTGTGAGGGTCATGGGAGAAGGTCAGAAAGAAACATGTGACCTCTCCATCATCTTGGCTCCACTCCTTGATTTTCAGGATTTTCAATTTGGTGTTCAATTGGGAATCTTCAATTTGTTCTTTTCCTAGATTTTTGTTACTGCTGTTGTTCCATGCTCAATGTATTATTCTCTTATTTTTCCATTTTGTTGATATAAGAATTTAGTGAAATGAAATTTCCCCTATGTACTGCTTTGGTATCATATAAAATATGGCATGATTCATTGCTGTCATTCTCATTTATGAAATTATTATTTCTATGATTTGGATTTTTTACCTAGGAATAGATTATTCAGTTTCCTATTAATTTTAAATCTATCTTTCACTACCCTTTGTTTATTGAAATTTTTATTGCATAAATTGGAAAATCATCTTTACATTTAAGGGTTCTGATAAAGGTCTTATCTCTAAAATATATAGAAAATTGTCTCATATTTATATGAATTCAAGCTATTCACCAATAAATAAATGGTCAAAGGATATGAATAGACAATTTTCAGAGGATGAAATTAAAACTATTTGTAGTCATATGAAACGGTGCTCCAAATAACTATTGATCAGAGAAATGCAAATTAAGACAACCCTGAAGTACCACTACACATGTCAGATTGGCTAAGATGACAGGAAAAGATAATGCTGAATGTTGGAGGGGATGTGAGAAAACTGAAACACTGATATGTTGCTTATGGAACTATGAACAGATCCAACCTTCTGTAGAGCAATTTGGAGCTATGCTCAAAAAGTTGTCAAACTGTGCATATCCTTTGACCCAGCAGCATTTCTATTGGGCTTATATCCCAAAGAAATCATAAAGGGAGGAAAGGGCCCCACATGTGCAAGAATGTTTGTGGCAGCCCTTTTTGTAGTGGCTAGAAACTGGAAACTGAATAGATGCCCTTCAATTGGAGAATGGCTGAATAAATTATGGTATATGAATATTATGGAATATTATTGTTCTGTAAGAAATGACCAGCAGGACGATTTCAGAGAGGCCTGGAGAGACTTACATGAACTGATGCTGAGTGAAATGAGCAGAACCAGGAGATCATTATACATAGCAACAACAATACTATATGATGATCAATTCTGATGGACATGGCTCTCTTCAACAATGAAATGTTTCAAACCACTCCAATTGTTCACTGAAGAAAGCCATATACACCCAGAGAGAGGGATGTGAAATGTGGAGCACAACATAATATTTTCATGCTCTCAATTGATGTTTGCTTGCAGTGTGTTTCCTTTATCTGATTTTTCTTTCTTGTAGATACGATTTTTCTATGCACAACAATAATGTGTGGAAATATGTATACATATATTTGAATTGTCAAGTATTTTAACATAAATACAGTAGTGGACTTCCTGCCATCTAGAGGAGGGGTGGGGACTCGGGGTAAAATTTGTAAGGGAAAGGTTTGTAAAGATCAATGCTGAGGAACTACCCATACATATGTTATGCAAATAAAAAAATAAAAAAAATATTTTTATTGCATTATAATCTGAAGAGAATGCATTTAATATTTCTGCCTTCTACATTAGACTATTAGGTTATATTCTACTGAGAAATGAGTATTCCTTTCTATACCTATTTAGTTTTCTTCAATGGTCTGTCATATCTAAAATTCCATTTTCCTCCTTAGCTTCTTTCTTGTTTATTTTTTGGTTGGATTGATCAGTTCTGAATTGGGAGAAGTGAGGTACTTCATTATTATAGTTTCGCTATTCTTCCTGGTACTTATTTGACTTCTCTTTTAATTATTAGGATACTGATTTGGAATTATGCCAGAGAGCTAGAGCCTTAGATCAAACAATAACACTACTAATTCTGTATCCCAAAGAGAGATTTTAAAAAAAAAAGCAAAATTATTTTTCTTAATGCTTTTCTAAGGGTAAGAATTGGAAACTGAACAGATGCCCATCACTTGGGGAATGACTGAACAAATCGTGGTATGTGATTATAAGGAAATAATATTGTGCTATTGAAAAAAAATTATGATCATGATGCTCTCAGTAAAACCTGGAAAGACTTACATAAGCTGATACAAAATTAAATGTACTATATACAAACTAACAGAAGCATTATACGACGATCAGCTGTGAATGACTTAGCTATTCTCAGCAATACAATGATCTGAGACAATTATGAATGACTTAGGAGAAAATAATGTTATCCCTTCCCAGAAAAAGAACTTACATCTGAATACAGATAGAAAGAAAATTTTCATTTTCTTTATTTTTCTTGAGGTTCGTTTTATTTTTTTTTCACAAAATCACTATAATGGAAATGTTTTGCATGTCTACACATTTAGAACTAAAAAAATCACTTGTCTTCTCAGTAGGGGGAGGAGGTTGGGCAAGGAAAAAGTAAGAGAATTTGGTACTCAAAGGTTAAAAAGAAATGTTAAAAACATTTTTAAATGTAACTGGGGAAAATACAATACTACAAAATGCTTAAAGAAAAAAAAAAACATGCTCTATACCACTTGGTGTTTAGGACTGATTTTACTTCATTTTTTATAGTATCTTTTAGAAAGTTGTAGTTTCCTTCTTTATCTCTTTTAATTAGGTCTGTTTTTGCTTTCACTTTTTCTGAGATCAGATTACTATCTTTGTTTTTTTTTTAACTTCTGTTAAAGCATAATTTTTGCTCCAACCCCTTACCTGTATTCTATGTGTGCTTCTCTGCTGCAAGTGGATTTCTTGTAAACAAGAAATCTCTGCTATCCACTTCTGCTTTATTGTAGAGTTCATCCCATTTACAGTCATATTTGATTTCTACCTGTGCATTTTCCTCCATTCTATTCTTTTACCGGTTTTTTCTTTTTTTTTTTCACCCTTTTCCTCTTTACCAGTATTTTGCTTCTATCTACCACCTTATCTTACTTGCCTTCTCTTAATTTCCTCTGCTCCTAATTTACTTTTAGGAAAAATCTATTTCTATATTCAACTCATGGTATATATTACTTTGTCTCTGAGCCAGTATTTAGGAGAGTAAGGTCCCTTCTCATCACCTAGCCTCCATTCTTCATTTTCACTATAACAGATCTTTCACACCCATTCATGTGAAACAACTTACCCCATAATACCTCTCTTTTTCTGCATCCAGTGTACTCCTCTTTTCATCCATTAATTTTTATATCATTCCCAAAAATTCACCTTATACCTATATATAGAGTGTACAGTCTAAATACATTCCTTCCAACTATATTGTTACTGATGTGTATAGGGATGTAAACAGTTTAGCTGTATTGAATCGCTTATGTTTTCTTTTACCTTTTTACCTGGTTATATTTCTCTTGCATTTTGATATAGATTACTTATTGGTTTAATTCTGGTCTTCTCTTTATGAATGATTGAAATACTTCTAATTCATTGAATTATTTTTTCCCCTTGATGTATTCTGCTCAATTTACTGGTAGATTCTTGACTGTAGTCCTCACTCCCTCGCCTACTAGAATATCATGTTTCTTCTGATCTTTTAATGTAACAATTGTCAAGTCCTCTGTGATCCTGGTTATGACTTCTCTTTTTGATCTGATTGGTGAATTTTTTCAATACCTATTATGCCCTTTGATTCCAGGACATTAGGATAGTTTTCCTTCATAATTTCTTAAAATATATTTCCCAGGTCCACTTTTTGATCATGGCTTTCATATTTTGATATTTTCCACATAAGTAGATTTTCCCAGGAAGTATTTTACATTTTCTTCCATTTTTCTGCTTTTTTGAATTTGTTTGATTGATTCTTTTTGTTTCATTAGCTTCCATTTGCCCAATTCTAACTTTTAAAATGCTGTTTTCCTCAATTAGCTTTTGTACTTTCTTTTTCCATTTGGCCAATCACACTCTTTAAGAAGTGGTTTTCTTCAGTGGATTTTTGCATAACCTTTTTCCATTTGGCCAGTTCTTTTTCTAAGGAGCTGTTTTATTTTTCCAAGTTATTTTTATCTTTTTCACCCCATCCTCACCCCTACATGGCATGTAATCCAATATATGTTAAACATGGTAAAATATATGTTAAATCCAATATAGCCATAAATATTTATACAATTATCTTTCTGCACAAGAAAAAAACAGATAAAAAATTTTTAAAAATGAGAAAGAAAATTAAATTTAAGCAAACCAAAAGAATGAAAAATGCTGTGATGTGAAGCTCCCTCAATTTCCACATTCCTCTATCTGGGTGTAGATGGCTCTTATCATCACATGATCATTGGAACTGTGTGAAATCATCTCATTGTTGGAAAGAGTCACATTCATCACAATCAATCATTGAATAATCTTCTTGTTGCTGTGTACAATGATCTCCTGGTTCTGCCAATTTCACATAGCATCAGTTCTCCAAGCCTCTCTGAAAACATTCTTTTGATCATTTCTTATAGAATAATAATATTCCATAGCATTTATATACCATAACTTATTCAACTATTCTCCAACTGATGGATATCCACTCAATTTCCATTTTCTTGCTACTACAAAAAGGGCTGTCACAAATATTTTTGCACATGTGGGTCCTTTTTTCTCCTTTAAGATTTCTTTAGTAAATAAGTTTAATAGAAGCACTTCTGGATGAAAGGGTATATACAGTTTGATTAGTCTTTGGTTTATAGTTCCAAATTGCTTTTTAGAAATAATGGATCAAGGTGGAACCATGGTGGCGGTGATCAGACAGGAGTCTCTGTAACCTCCTCTAACCTTCCCTCAAACCAACAACATATGAATTTTGAAGCAAAAAAATCCACAATATCTGGAGGACAACACGATTCTAGAAGAAGATACTCTGGAAGAACATCAAAACAGGTCTGTTTTAATTGGGCAGGGGGGTGGCCTGCTGAACCCAGACTGCAGCACAGGGAGACCGGGGCAGGGAGCTGAAGCAGGGAGCTGGAACAGGAGTCGGAACAGGAGTGGGAGCATTGTGCTTTTCACACACCTGGGAGTCTTCTGGGGGCCTCTTCGGCCACTCTGTCCTGATTGTGGGCAGGTGGTTTGGGGGGTCTGCCTTTTGTAGAGGGTAGACTGTGAACCACTGAACCCCTGATTAGCATCGGACCTAGCTGCCATTACACAGCACCTTAAAGCAATCAATCAATCAACAGGACTGATCAGCACCAGAAATAATTCAATCAGCAGAACTGCCCAGTACCTGAAATAATTCAATCAGCAGAACTGCCCCAGGGTGAACTAAAGCAGAACTGCCCAGCACCTGACATAATTTAATCAGCAGAACTGCCAAGTTCCTGAAATAACTCAATCAGCAGAACTGCCCCAGGGTAAATTAAAGCAGCTGTCCTACCTGTGCCTTAAACAGACCTCACACCTTTAAAAAAAATGAATAAAAAACCAAAAATAGCTCTCACCATAGACAACTTTTATGGAGAGAGGGAAGAACAGACCTCAAATCCTGAGGCCCCTAAAGTTAAAGCAACTCCAGAAAAAGCCCCAAAGAGAGACATAAACTGGTCTCCATGTCACAAGGCTTTCTTTGAAGATTGCATAAAAAATGTTAAAAGAGAGTTAGAAGAAACATGGGGAAATGAAATGAGATCACTGCAAAATAAAATAGAAAAAATGTAAAAAGAATGCAATGAAAAAAAATGTAATTGGTCAATTGCAAAAGGAACTAAAAACAGTAACTGAAGAAAATTAGACATTAAAAATTAGAATCGAACAATTGGAAATGAATGACTCATCAAGACTTCAAGAATCAGTCGAACAAAAACAAAAAAATGAAAAAATAGAGAAAAACATGAAATATCTCCTAGGAAAAACAACTGACCTGGAAAATAGATTTAGGGGAGACAATCTAAGGATTATAGGGCTTCCTGAAAGCCATGATGAAAAAAAGAACCTAGACACTATCTTCCAGGAAATCATAAAAGAAAACTGCCTTGATATCTTAGACCCAGAAGGCAAAATACTCTTTGAAACAATCCATCAATCACCTCCTGAAAGAAACCCAAAAATTAAGTCCCCCAGAAATATCGTGGCTAAATTCCAGAACTATCATACCAAGGAAAAGATATTATGAGAAGCCAGAAAGAAACAATTTCAATATCAGGGACCCACAATTAGTATCACACAGGACCTAGCAGCTTCTACTTTGAAGGATAGAAAGGCCTGGAATCAGATATTCCAAGGGGCAAAGGAACTTGCATTGCAGCCAAAAATAAGTTACCCAGCTAGAATGAGCATTATCTTCTAGGGAAGACGATGGTCATTCAATGATATAGAAGAATTTCACCTATTTCTACTGAAAAGACCAGAACTGAACAAAAAAT
>JAJPUD010004915.1:111281-133626 GCA_023553655.1 Myrmecobius fasciatus | reverse complement strand
TAGGGGTGGGGGGTGGGGGGAAGGAGGGGCAAAGCTTGGGAAAAAAAAGTTTTTGCAAAGGTCAATGTAGAAAAGTCACTCATATGTTTTGTAAATAAAAAGTTTTATAAAAAAATAAATAAATAAAAGTGAGAACAGAAAAAAAAATAGAAATAATGGAGCAATTCACAATCACACCAACCATGTATGTTGTCCCATAACCCCTCCAATTTTTGTTAATCTGCTTCTGTCTTCTAATCCAATCTGAGAGGTTATAGTGGTATCTCAAAGTTGTCTGGATTTGCATTTCTCTGATCAATAAGTGATTTAGACATATTTCATATGACTAGAAATGTTTTCAGTTTCTTCATCTGAAAATTGTTCATATCCTTTAATCATTTAGTAGTTGGAGAACAATGTGAATTCTTATAAATTTGAATCAATCCTCTATATATTTTAGAAATAAGTCTTTATCAGAATCCTTAAATGTAAAAATGTTTTCCCAATTTATTGCTTCCCTTTTAATCTTCTCTGCATTAGGTTTGTTTGTACAAAACCTTTTCAATTTAATATAATCAAAATTATCTATTTTATGTACAATGATGACTTCCAGTTCTTCTTTGGTCACAAATTCATTTCTTCTCTACTGATCTATGAGGTACACTATCCTTTATTCTTCTAATTTGCTTATAATATAACTCTTTATGCTTAAATCATAAACCCATTTTGACCATATCTTTGTATATGATGTTAAATATGGGTCAGTGTCTAGTTTCTGCCAGACTAGTTTCCAATTTTCCAAGCAGTTTTTGCCAAATAGTGAGTTCTCATCCCAAAAGCTAGGGTCTTTGGGTTTGTCAAATACTATGTTGGTATAACTATTGATTATTTTGTACTGTGAACCTAATTTATTCCATTGATTGACAACTGTATTACTTAGACAGTACCAAATGATTTTTGATGATTGTTGCTTTAAAATGTAGTTTTAGGTCTGCCATAGGTAGGCCACTTTCATTGGCATTTTTTTCATTAATTTCCTTGAAATTCTTAAACTTTTGTTCTTCCAGATGAACTTTGCTATTTTTTTTTCTAAATGTGTAAAATAATTTCTTGGGAGTTTGATTGGTATGACATTAAATAAGTAGATTAATCTAGGTAGTATTATCATTTTTATTATACTCACTTGGCCAACCCATGAGCATTTGATATTTTTTCAAATGATTGGATTTGACTTTGTGTGGAAAGTGTTTTGTAATTGTGTTCATGTAGCTTCTGACTTTCCCTTGGCAGATAGATTCCCACATATTTTATACTATCGACAGTTAATTTGAATTCAATTTCTTTTTGTATCTTTTGCTGCTGGACTTTGTTGATGATATATAAAAATGCTGATGATTTATGTGGATTTATTTTGTATCCTGCAACTTTGCTAAAGTTGTGAATTGTTTCTAGTAGTTTTTTAGTTGATTCTCTAGGGTTCTCTAAGTATACCATCATATCATTCACAAAGAGTGTAAATTTGGTTTCTTCATGACCTAATCTTATTTCTTTAATCTCTTTTTCTTCTCATATTGCTAAAGCTAACATTTCTAATATACTATTGACAAGTAATGGTGGTAGTGGGCAACCTTGTTTCATTCCTGATCTTATTTGGAATGATTGTAGTTTGCCCCTATTACACATGATGCTTGCTGATGGTTTTAAATAGATGTGACTGATCATTTTAAGGAAAAATCTATTTATTCTTATACTCTCTAGTGTTCTTAATAGAAATGGGTGTTGAATTTTATCAAATGTTTTTTCTGCATTTAATCAGATTATCATATAATTTTTGTTCGTTTGATCACTGATATAGTCATTTATGCTAATAGTTTTTACTTTTCCCCTAATACTTCTGTTTTCCCTTCTATTAGTCTTCCCTTTCTCTTTCCTCTTCCACTTCCCAATAAGATGAGACAAATTTCTCTGTGAAACCAAATATATTTGATATTTTCTCTTTGAGTCAAATCTGATGAGAATTCTGAGGTTCAGGGGTTCACAATTTGCATTTTGTATTTGCTTTGGTTGTCTTATAGCAAATTTGCTGAACTGCCTTATAACCAGAAGAGAGTAGCGTACAATCTTCACAGTAGATTTCCCCAATGATTCTCTGTCCCAGTCCTTTTCCCAGGGCTCCCTGCTCTGCAGTCTGGGCTCAGTAGCTTCTTCCCTTCCCAGACTGAAACAGGCCTTTTCCAAAGTTCTTCCAAAGTATCTTCATTTCGAAATCTGTTGTACTCTAAATATTTGTGAGTTTTGTCACTCCAAAACCAGAGACTTAATCTGCTGTTGATTTGAGGGAAGCTGGGAGGAGGTCACATAGAACCATATCTACTCTCCACCATTTTGACTCTGCCCTTTGCAAGCTTTATTGGTAATGGAGAGAAGTTGGATACATTCCCAATGAAATCAAAGATGAAACAAACATGCCCATTATCATAACTATTATTCAATATTGTACTAGAAATTATGACTTTAACAATAAGAAAAGAAAAAAATATTAAATAATTTAGAATATGGATGAAAAAATAAAACTATATTTCTTTGATGATGATATGAAGGATTTTCCAAGCATATACTTGGAGAATCCTAGAAAATCATTCAAAAATATTTAAAACAATTCATAGCTTTAGCAATGTTTCAGGATATAAAATAAATCTACACAAATCATCAGTATTTCTATATATTACTGACAAAGCCCATCAGTAAGAGATATAAAGAGAAATTCCACTTAAAATAACTTTTTAGATAAAATAAAATATTTGGGGGTATGCTTGCCAAGACAAACCCAAGAACTATATGAGCGCAATTAGAAAAAACTTCTCACAAAATTCAGATCTAAACTTTTGAAAAAATATCAATTGTTCATGGGTAGGCTGAGCTAAAATAATAGAAATGACAATTCAAAACTATTTGATACTGGCTAAAAATAGAATGATTGATCAGTAGAATAGATTAGATATGCATGACATAATAATCATGGCCTATAGCAATCTAGCATTTGATAAACCCTCAAACTCCAACTTTTGCTATAAGAAGTCATTATTTTACCAAAATTGCTGGGAAAACTGGAAAATAATGTCAGAAACTTGGCATAGACCTACATTACAATCCCATACCAAAATAAAATCAAAATGGATACATGATTTGGACATAAAGGATAATACCATAAACAAAACAACAACAACAACAAAAAAGGCAAATGAGGAATAATTTAGCTATCAGATCTTTAGAGAAAGGAGGAACTTATGACCAAAGAAGAACTAGAGAACATTATGAAAGGCAAAATGGACAACTTTGATTACATTAACTTAAAAAGTTTTGGTCCAAACAAAATCAATAGAAACAAGATTAAAAGGGAAGTAAAAAGCTGAGGAAAAATTACAGCCAGTGTTCCTGATAAAGGTCTCATTTCTAAACTACATAAAGAACCCTGTCAAATTTATAATAATACAAGTCATTCCTCAATTGAGAAAAGGTCAAAGGATTTGAACATACAATTTTCAGATGATTAAATTAAAGCCATCTATAGACATCTGAAAAAATGCTATAAATTACTATCTTTCTCATTTTGGGTAAGATGACGTGAAAAAATCATGATGAATATTGTAGGAGATGTGAGATAACCGGCACACTAATGCATTGTTGCTGGAGTTATGAATTGATACAACCATTCTGGAGAGCAATTTGGAATTTTGCCCAAAGGCAAAGGGCTATCAGTCTGCATAATGGGGCTGTATCCCAAGAAAATCATAAAGATTCCTCCTCCTTTGTCTCCTTTCACTACCCTGTGAGTGTGTGTGTGTGTGTGTGTGTGTGTGTGTGTATGTGTGTGTCTAAAATGACTCATTTTTTTTACCTCAAACAACTATTGTTATTTAAAAATAGATTGAATTGACTAGTTCCTTGACTTTACTTACCAAATTGACTGCTTGCTTTTGTTAGTCTATAACCAGAGACACCTAAATAAAAAGTATAGAGTCAAAACAATCAGATTGTTGTCTTACTCTAATGTTGCCTATTTCTTTCAGGAAAATCCTGGTTCCTAGGACTACCATAGTTTTATGCAATTCATGGACACAGCAACAGATGCCTCAAGAACATCCACTCACTGCTATGTTCCAGGGAACAAGATCAATTGTAGCAAAGCAGTGTGTTGCCTGTGTGGCTGCCAGGTTTTAATTGAAATGTTGTGATAAATTTCACTGCCAGGTCAGATGTTATTTTCTGGTTAAGGAGGGGTCAAGCTGGTTTCTTAAAGAACCACTCTTGATTTTTATAGTGTCCTATGATTTGTTCCTGGAAATTGATTTACCACAGATATGACCTCCTTACTCTTAGCTGACCTCTGCCAAAATAGTCAAGACTTCAGTTCACCAATGGTCATTGGTAGAAAAAAAAAGTATTTTATTAAACTGAGCTTTTCATTTTATTAGTGTGAAAATAGGCTTTACCAAATCAATAAGACAGGAAGCATTCACTTTATTGCTTTAGACTAAAGACTTAAAGGTCACTTTATATAAACAGAGCTAGGAACATAATGAAAACAGCAATAAATACTTGAAAACTTAGCATAAATAACTTCAGTGACCTACCAGATGAAACACTGCACCTTTGAATGACCACTGACACAATACATGATACCTAAAATGAATTTATGAACTATTAGCATATTTCAATTACATTATATTCTGATGAAACTATTTTAAATTATGGAATTCTTTAAAAAGGTGACTATGGAATTTTAACTTTTTAGGTGTCATGGAACTGTTTGTGAAAATTTGTAGAGTAGCACAATTGTGTTTGGAAAGATTCAGACTCTCATTCATAGATGTCAACACACTTTACTCATGTTATTCTATAATGACTTGCAAAGAAGAATGGGAGAATGAGCACCAATCTTCACTATTTTACTAAAGTTTACTCATTAGTAAAGTAGTGAAGATAAATAAATACATGAAGAAAGAAAATCTAAAAAAAATAAATCAGATGCCCTTCAATTGGAGAATGGCTGAATAAATTATGGTATATGAATATTATGGAATATTATTGTTCTGTAAGAAATGACCAACAGGAGGATTTCAGAGAGGCCTGGAGAGACTTGCATGAACTGATGCTGAGTGAAATGAGCAGAACCAGGAGATCATTATACACGGCAACAACAGTACTATATGACGATCAATTCTGATGGACATGGCTCTCTTCAACAATGAAATGTTTCAAACCACCTCCAATTGTTCACTGAAGAAAGCCATATACACCCAGAGAGAGGGATGCTAAATGTGAACCACAACATAACATTGTCATACTCCTTGATTGATGTTTGCTTACATTGTGTTTCCTTTATCTGATATATCGTTTGTGTAGATAAGATTTTTCTTGCACAACAATGATAAGTTTGGAAATATGTATACATATATTCGATTTGCCAATATTTTAACATAATTAACATGTAGTGGATATCCTGCCATCTAGGGGAGGGGTGGGGAGTTGGGGGGAAAAATTTGTAACGGAAAGCTATGTAAGGGTTATTGTTGAAGAATTACCCACACATATGTTATGCAAATAAAATAAAATTAAAAAAAAATAAATCAGAGTTAACTATTCTAATTTATACTTGACCTGATCAATAAACAATTATAAAAAATATAAAATATGTATGATATATATATATATTAATACTGCAATGGCTGATATTTTTGCTATAAAATTCTACTAAAATTTTTCAACACCTAATTTAAGGAAGCAAATTGTCAACTTTTTTGATATAAATTTCTTTGATAACATCCTTTATTCATGTTCTTAACAATATGTTATTATTTATATCTTCTAGCCTGTTCCCAAGGCATTTCTTCATTGTTTGTTTTCAGGAAACTCATTAAGTGTTTCAGACACTAGAGATGTCAATGACTCATAAAGACACAACTGTAGTAGAATATTAGTAATAGATCCAAAAGTAGTAGTCTAATGCACAAAATATTAGTCATTGTCATAATTAAGTATACTTATATGTGTGTGTATGTATGAGAAAGATAAGAAGGCAATTTTATGAATTTCCTAGATAATTACATATTACTATTTTATTCTTGTAATTTTATTATGGTATTAAAAACAAATTGATTTTTAATTTTACTATATGTAACTCGGTTCTCATTGGTAACCAGAACTCAAAAGTATATCAGTTAGTCACTTGGATTAAGGATATAGAAAGAAATTTTTCCCTAAAAATGCTAAGTATTCAATTTATATAGGATCTGGATAAGCCAGAAAAAAATATGCAGCTATAACTATGGGGAAGTATTCTCAACAGCATGTAACAAATGTGAACAAAATGGTTTATATAATTATCATCCCTTAATAAAGATTATAAATTTGCTGATTAGATATAAATCCCCTTTAAACAAATTACATTCTCACCAAATTGCTTCACTTTTCTTTCAGCTTACTTCAATGACTTTGTATAAGGTGTCCTTCATGTCTGAAATGTATTGCCTATAATACTTATTGTCTTGCTCCCTCAAACTTAAGTCATAGTTTTTGTCTTGTGGGAAGCCTTCCCTGATTTTCTCAGTTATTAAACCTTGCTTCCTCTCCTTCAAGTTATTATGTCTATATTTAAAATTTTAAATATTGTTTCTCCTCTCCTTTCAAGAAAATGTAAGTTCTTTAAACACAAGATATGTTTTTTTAAAATTTTCTTTCCCTGCCATGTCTCTGCCACATCCCCTTCCTAGTATTATGGTTTATACAGGTCAAGTTCTTAGCAAATTCTTGTTCAATTAAATGGATTCCACATTGCTTCATCTTTAAAATGTTTATCATAATGATCTTCTTCATATGAAACATTATGTCTATCTTATTATCTCAATAAGTTTTTTATTTAGGAACCATTTTAAGAGCTGGCCTATAAAGAATGGGAAAAAAATACAGTCTCCATATTCAAGGAGCTCACAATCTAATGGTAGGGTCCAAGATGCAAGCCATATAAAACAAGATGTATAGTAGATAAACTGAAGAAGAGCTGAGAGAAGATACTACCATTGAGAATTACAAGAAAGACTTTTTTCAGAATTTGTGATTTTAGATAAGGCTTGAAGGAAACCAGGAAGTTCACAAAGAAGGAAAAAGAAAGGTAATAACCCCAAGTAAGAGAGAGAAGAAGTGAAAATTCCAGGAGTTAAGAAATAGAGTTTCTCTTGTTTAAGAAACAGCAAGAAGGCCAAGGTCACTGGATGATGGTACATATGGATAGGGAGTAAGGTGTACAAAGACTGGAAAGATAGGAAGGGGCTATATTATAAAGAATTTTAAAAGATATCAGGAAGATATTTTGAATTTGACCTTGGAGGTAATAAAAAAAAATTGTAGTTAATTGAACAGAAGGATGCTGTTAGATTTGTGTTTTAGGAAGATCAGTTTGGTAGATGAATGGAGGATAAACTGGAATACGGAAAGAAAGCAAAAAAAAACTCAACCAAAAAACTATTGCAATAGAGCAAGAATGAAACAATGAGGGCCTATCTTTGGATGGTGGTGGTATCTGAGAGGAGAACAAAGTATGTTTGAGAGAGGCTACAAAGATAGATAACTTTGTTCAAGTTTTATATACACTCAAGGATACATATTCCACAGTTCCGGTCTTTCTAAACCTACTTCTATTGTTCTCTCCCTTCTCCTCCCCAATTCCTTATATTCTATTTATATTATATTATCTATTATCTATTTATATTCTATTATATTCTATTATCCAGGTTATACATCTCCTAAGACTGTATTGCATGCCTTTCCATATGCATGCTTAGAGGAACTGTAATCCTGTTGACTGTATCCTTTATACTCCTTTATTGTGCTAGTACTTATGATTCCTGCTTTTCAATCTCTTCTTTGATCTTATTAAAATTTTGGTTATTGGGAAGAAGAGGCAATATCACTCTTCTTTGTATTTTTCTTGACATCTTTAGGCTATTTAATGGTCTTAGTCTTGTTCATGGACTGAAAAGTTGGGGAAAATAAAGGCAATTAGGGAAGAGGTCCTTTCAGGCTTATATCAAGAATATGGCCAAGCAATTGAAAGCTTTGTAGATTATTCACAGATTTCTTTTACTTGCCAGGGTATAAAAGTGAATCTCCCAAATAAGTTTTGCTTTTGTGGGTATACTAGATCTTTAATGCATTATTATATTAATTTGTACAATGCCTGCCCGGAGAATATGGATGGTGTATTTTATTTATTTTCCCAATACTTATCTCAGAACTTGGTGAATAATTAAGCATTTAGTAAATTTTTTACCATTCCCTCTTATTACAAAGCCATAGAATCTAATGGTTCAGTATCTGTTTCAATGATGTTTAGCTTCACAAATCTAGGATTTGACAAAATATTTTTAATGGATCAGACCTCAAATTTTCCAAAGCCATTAAATCAAGTTTTTCATATTATCTTTCTTATTCTAGAAAAATAGGTATATTCTGACCAGCATTTTGGATTTTCTCTCATTATTTTCATCTCTACCAGCACCATGGTGCTCTGGAAAGAATGCTGAATTTAGAAATGTAGGATCTAGGTTTGAATCTTGGCTCTGCCACTTAATCTTTCTATTCCCTTAGCAAGTAACAGAAGAAGAAATTTGTCCTCATGTTCTTCAGTTTTGTTTTGTTTTGTTTTGTTTTAATTTAGGAGGTGAGCTAGGTAACGTGGAAAATTTATTCCAACTCATTCTATAATCTGTGATCTAATATTATCTGCCTATGTTGATCTTTGGAGATTTTCAAACATTTTACAGTAATTTATAGGAAAACAAAAATTGTTCTAAGTGGAGAAATCACTAGATTCTCCAATGTAAGACTTGGTGTCATCTGGCTAGAATTGAAATTATCATCGCAGAGAATTTTAGAATGTATAATTTCATGTTAGTTTCTCTGGCAGCAAAAGCTATAGTGGTATTGTGGGCATAAATATGACCTCTGGAGAACACTTAGAATGATCTAGTTTAATAAATTAAGATATAAATACAAATATAAAAACTTAAGAGGGGGGAAGTCATTTTACAAGATTTTTTCTTTTATAATAAATTTTGCTACAGATTTCTTTAATGATGAGTCTTCCTTCTAGATTTAAAAGATTGTTTGATTAACACCACTTTGTTAGGAACTTTTCTTTTCAAGACAAACGTATATAAATAATCTTGGTCTTTGACCTCAAGGGAACTATCAAAACATCTTCTTAGACAGAAACTTGCTAGCACCTTTCTCCACCCACCATTCCACAATATATCTCTTCAGATGGGCTAGATAGTATAGCAGGGAGATTCCTGGACTAGGTGTAAAGAAAACTGATACTATTTAATTTTTTAAGCCAGTTAACTCTGTTTCACTTTTGAAGATGGAAAAATGAAGGTACTAAAATTTACATCATTTATATAGCAGGGGACTGGTGTAAAGAATAGCTTTTAAAATTATATACAGATGTGAGTTATTATTTTCATTGATTAAAATTTGACATGAGGAAGGGTCAAAAGGTTACTTAATGGTGAAAGGTCAAACTAGGATCAATGAATCTCAGCAATCAAATCATTGCAGTTGCATATTACCTTTGCCATTCCTTTTTCAGATTCCCAAAAGCCTTATCTGACAAAAACTCAATGTTTAAGCAAATTATGAAAGATCTTAAACTAACTGCACTTTAACTACCCTTCACTTCTATAGATGCATTTTATTCCACAGGAGAGATTTGACAAATAAGCTAGAGTTGTCTTTAAAATTTTTGAGCTGGAAATTCCAATGTAAACTCAAATAGACAAGTTAGATTTTTCAGGTAATGATTCATTAGAAATATTTTGTGGTTTTTTTTTTTTTTGGCAAAGCATTATGATGCTATATAATAGACATCTCTATTTTCTAGTTTTTCTTTCCCTCTATCATCTTGGAACTTCACTTTCTCCCTTTATGACCCTGGAAGATTACTCCTGTCCTAAGACCCCTTCTTCTAAATGATTCCTCTTAGAACTTCATTATGAGGAAACTGCCTAGGCCAGTAAGATGGGTTCACACTTTCATTCCTCTTTTGAGTTCCATTCCTAACAAACTGGACTTCTTTCTCAGTAATATGCTTACACTAAATCAAGCTCTCCTGTCTCTCTTTAAATTTGTTTTGAGGGGCTATATTTTCCTATTATAATATATGCTCCTGGAAGAAAGGATTGTTTTTAATTTTGTTTGTATTTATATTAACATAATTAGCACAGTGCATGACATAGTAAACTTTTAATAAATAAATATTGACTTGGTGTTTTTCATAATCACTTAAGGAAGAAAAATGATTGATATTCAATGATCTAGTGGATCAGTAGAACAAATCATTTGAATATACTTTGGGGAGAAACTTTTTCTTTTCAATGAATATGAGTCCTGTTTAGGAATTTTCCCCTCATTTATGACTGCATTTATCAGATTTGACTTCAAATGAGATGCAATTTGATTGTTTTGAAAAACTCTTAGTTTTTCCCACATGCACCCAAGCTAATATCTTCCAGTAAGCATCTCCTCCTTTTCCTAAAAACAAAACAAAACAAAACAAAAAAAAAACCCAATTACCTCAGAGGAAGGAATCTAATAGTATAGCATAAATATCCCCTCCACAATAAAACCAAACAAAAATATTCATGTTTAAAATACTTCCTTGTCAAAACTCATACCCTCATGCAACCAAAATATATACTCTTCTATTTATTTATGAATTATTAAGTTAGAGATGATCTTTTGCATTTCTTATGTTTCTAAACCAACTGACTTCATGTAAGTTATTATTTGACTTATGTATTCATGGAGCCCTAGTTAAAATTATAATAAACCTGTTTGCCTCTCTTTTTTTTTTCTATCTAATGTTGAGCAGATGTCACCTGTTTACAACAAGCAGGTTGTTTGTTGTTATCAGGGTATAATACAGGCTCTTGCACATATAAACACAGCTCTTCACAGTATAATTACTCCAGCACTCTATGGAGGCTGATCATCTCACAGTACAATGCTAATCAAAGTAAGACCAACTGTCCTTTGCAGCATCAGCTGCTCCACAGAGTTGGGTGTTTCAACACTGAAACTAAGTCCTTTTTTCCCCCTTGTTTACTAGATAATTAACAGTAATGATGCCTTGCTGCCTGGCTTTGTTTCAGAAGTGAGGCTCCTTTCTTTCAGATTTGGGTGGACTCAGTAGGCTTTGAGACTCAATCTTGGTGGCCTGAATGTCATATGCACCAGCAGGCAATTCTGTGCTTAATTGCCTCCCCTTTTTTGTCCTTTACATTGGGCAATAAACATAAAGTCTAGAGGCAATTTGTGGGGAAGGAGAAAAAAGGGGATGAGAGAAAAATCCCTTCTCTAAGAAATACAACCATTGAATAAACTAACTTAAAAATCTTTTGTCCGTTCTTAAACATGATTGTAATTTCCCATCTAATAAGGGAGGGAGAAGCATTTTAGAGAAAGTTATTCAAATAAAACCTAGCCATACAGATAGGCAATCTGTTTATGAAATATAAGGGAATTCAATTACCCATGAATGGATGAATGGTATGTTTTCTCTTTGTCTGTTCATCATTGTTGCTGTGGATTTCTTAAACAAAAGATATTAAGATAAACAGAAATATCTTCAATGAACTGTGAGCCCACAGTTAAGTGGGGTGTCTACATGAGTGTGTCTCTCCAGGCTGTATTTAGTACAGGTATGTTGTTTTGTTTTGTTTTGTTTTGTTTTGTTTTGTTTTTAATGATGCTTTATTGAATTTTTAACAGTGTAACACAAAAAGAAGAAATTACCACATAATAAAAAGAAAAGTCAGAATATATAAAGGATATGGCAACTTAGCTATTATTTTTTTCCAGGAGGCATGAATACCAATTTCATTAGATGTAAATAAGGTTTGAAAGAACTTTGGGGATAAAAAAATAGAGATACCTTTAAAATAGTATCCTGGCCATATATATTTGTCTTCATATTAGGGGTGGATATATGGTACACTAAAATTATTGATAATTAAGAGATATGATATTAATTTATTGATTTAAATGGAATTTATGTAATAAGAGAAAACTGCTATAAAGTATTTCCTAAAAATTTGAAAAAAATTATGACAAGCTTTTACTTGATTTTTAATCTCCTCAAATATAAGGGGTAGTTGAATAAATTAAGTTAACTAAGTTAACCACTCTGTTTCACTCTTCTGAATCACTCCTTTCCATTTTAATATAATAATTATAAGTTCAGCATTAAGTTTGAGATGTTTTCTCTTCCTTTTATTGAAGAAAACATATATGAATAAAATTTCACTGTATTTATCTCATGGCAAAAACATTAGTAAAAATCACCACGTTCAATTAGCTTGTAATCATTAAGCACTTCCTATGTGCCAGGCAGTGTGTTAGGTGCCAAGCACAAAAAAACATGAACATTATTTGCCCTAAAAGAACTTAAATTAAATTGAAAGGGTCAGTAAATACACATAAACACACAGATACATAGGAGGGTAATTATAGACCATAACTACATAATTCTGGTAAAAGAACTGGATGAAGAAGCAAAATATAGAATTCATCATTGCTTTATTAAGTAGAAAAGAGAATACTCAATGGAACATTAGAAAACTTTTTAGAGATATTTGAGGGGTGTAGATGAAGAGAACAGAACAAGGAGAGATAAATGTTTGTGGAGATCATATGAAGGAGAGAATGGCAAAATAATTTGTCATCAAGTCATTCACACATACTAGGGGAGTTTAAGAGGTCTGAATAATTTGCATAAACATATGGATTATATGTTTGTTTCTCCCAAAACAAACAACTTTAAACTATTTTATTCTTCTGATGTCACTCATTATTACTATGCAAAAAATCCATCAATGAATCCATGCATTCTTTTTTTTATAATACCAAACTTTTTTATTTTTTTTTTAATTTTATTTTATTTGCAAAACATGTGTATGGGTAATTCTTCAACATTAACCCTGACATAGCTTTCTGTTACAAATTTTTCCCCCCAACTCCCCACCCCTTCCCTAGATGGCAGGGTATCCACTACATGTTAATTATGTTAAAATATTTGACAAATCGAATATATGCATACATATTTCCAAACTTATCATTGTTGTGCAAGAAAAATCATATCTACACGAAAGACATATCAGATAAAGGAAACACAATGTAAGCAAACATCAATCAAGAGTATGAGAATGTTATGCTGTGGTCCACATTTCACATCCCTCTCTCTGGGTGTATATGGCTATCTACTGTGAACAATTGGAAGTGGTTAGAAACATTTCATTGTTTTTTTATGTATTAATACTTTTTATTTGCAAAACATATATATGGGTAATTCCTAAACATTAACCCTTACAAAGCTTTCTGTTAAAAATTTTCCCCCCTACTCCCCACCCCTCCCCTAGATGGCAGGATATCCACTAAATGATAATTATGTTAGAATACTTAAGAAATCGAATATATGTATAGTTATTGCATCATTTTTTGTGCAGGAGAAATCGTATCTACAAGAAAAAATAATCCGATAAAGGAAATACACTGCAAGCAAACCTCAATGGAGAACATGAAAATGTTATGTTGTGGTCCACATTTCACATCTCTCTCTCTGGGTGTATATGGCTCTCTTCACCAAACAATTGGAACTGGTTTGAAGGATTTCATTGTTGAAGAGAGTGATGTCCATTAGAACTGATCCTCATATAGTACTGTTGTTGCCGTGTATAATGATCTCCTGGCTCCGCTCACTTCACTCAGCATCAGTTCATGCAAGTCTCTCCAGGCCTCTCTGAAATCGTTCTGCTGGTCGTTTCTTACAGAGCAATACTATTCCATAACATTCATATACCATAACTTATTCAGCCACTCTCCAATTGATGGGCATCCATTCAGTTTCCAGTTTCTAGCCACTACAAAAAGGGCTGCCACAAACATTCTTGCACATGTGGGCCCCTTTCCTTCTTTTATGATTTCTTTGGGATATAAGCCCAATAGAAACATTGCTGGGTCAAAGGGTATGCATAGTTTGATAACTTTTTGAGCATAGGTCTAAATTGCTTTCCAGAATGGTTGGATCCGTTCACAGTTCCACCAACAATGCATCAGTGTCCCAGTCTTCCCACATCCCCTCCAACATTCGTCTTTATCTTTTCCTGTCATTTTAGCCAATCTGACAGGTGTGTAGTGGTACCTCAGAGTTGTCTTAATTTGCATTTCTCTGATCAATAGTGATTTGGAGCACCTTTTCATATGATTATAGTTTTAATTTCATCATCTGAAAATTGTCTGTTCATATCCTTTGACCATTTATCAATAGGAGAATGGCTTGAATTCTTATAAATATGAGACAATTCTCTATATATCTTAGAGATGAGGCCTTTATCAGAACCCTTAAATGTAAAGATGATTTCCCAATTTGATGCTTCCCTCCTAATCTTGTCTGCATTAGTTTTGTTTGTACAGAAACTTTTTAACTTAATATAATCAAAATTATCTATCTGGCGTTCAATTAAGAGTTCTAGATCTTCTTTGGACATAAATTTATTCCATCTCCACAGGTCTGAGAGATAAACTATAGAAACATTTCATTTCTGAAGAGAGCCATGTCCATCAGAATTGATTGTCATATAGTATTGTTGTTGCCATGAATAATGATCTCCTGGTTCTGCTCGTTTCACTCAGCATCAGTTCATGCAAGTCTCTCCAGGCCTCTCTGAAATCATCCTGTTGGACATTTCTTACAGAACAATAATATTCCATAACATTCATATACCATAATTTATTTAGCCATTCTCCAATTGAAAGGCATCTATTCAGTTTCTAGTTTCTAGCCACTTCAAAAAGGGCTACCACAAACATTCTTTCATATGTGGGTCCTTTTCCTTCCTTTATGATTTCTTTGGGATATCAGCCCAATAGAAATGCTGCTGGGTCAAAGGGTATGCACAGTTTGATAACTTTTTAGCATAGCTCCAAATTGCTCTTCAGAATGGCTGGATCCGTTCACAGCTCCATCAACAATGCATCAGTGTCCCAGCCTTCCTACATCCCCTCCAACATTCATTGTTATCTTTTCCTGTCATTTTAGCCAATCTGACAGGTGTGTAATGGTACCTCAGGGTTGTCTTGATTTGCATTTCTCTGATCAATAGTGATTTGGAGCAACTTTTCATATGACTACAAATAGTTTTAATTTCATCCCCTGAAAATTGTCTGTTCATATCCTTTGACCATTTATACATTGAAGAATGGCTTGAATTTTTATAACTATGAAACAATTTTCTATGTATTTTAGAGATGAGACCTTTATCATAACCCTTAAATGTAAAGATGATTTCCCAATTTATTGCTTCCCTCCTAATCTTGACTGCATTGGTTTTGTTTGTACAAAAACTTTTTAACTTAATATAGTCAAAGTTATCTATCTGGTTTTCAATTGAGAGTTCCAGTTCTTCTTTGGAAATAAATTTATTCCATCTCCACAGGTCTGAGAGGTAAACTATATTAAGTTGCTCTAATTTACTTATAGTATCATTCTTTATATCCAGATCATGAACCCATTTAGATCTTATCTTGGTATGTGGTGAATCCATGCATTCTTGAGACTGGCAGTCAACAGATTTGACTTGGAGAAGCAACTAGCAAATACAAGTACAGCTGAGAATTTTTCATCAATATTCTTCATCTCTGAAATTGTTCTTGGTTAAAAGTAAGGAAGTCTAGATGACATTTTAGCATTGTCATGGATTTCAATTTTCCTTCAACATGTCTCAACTTCGCCCTGCTCCAATCCTAGGTTTTTTCATTTCAAAGGAAATTTAGCAATAGTAGTTTTCTTTTCATTTCCTACAAGTGCAAAATGGGATATTTGGGATTAATCAAATAAAGATAACTGGGGTCTCTTAATTGTGAGAATTTCAAAAATTTATCTGAGTTGTCCTGTTTATATAAAAGATATGACAATAGGCTATTATCAGCATTCCTGTAATCTTTGAAGTCTGTAGCATATCATATATACAGGTCTCAAAACCATATCTGGAAGTTATTTTTATACCACTTTTATGTATGAAGAAGCTAAGTATATGAAGTTTCTTTACTATGATCATTCAGATAGTAAATCTTACAGAGAAGATTTGAACCCATATCTATGTGACAAGTGCAACAGTATATATTATATCCATTATACTACTTCTAATTGTACCTGTTGTCACAGGGCTAGGAAAGGAAGGAAGGAACTTATTTAGCTGATTCTTTATCCACCAAATATATTTACTGGCTATTTCATTTCTAGGCAGACATAATTCAAATCAACAGACAGTTAATTACAATTAAGTTCCAGGCACTAAGGTAGGTGCTAAAACAAGTGCTCACAGATTCCTGAGGTGATAAAAATCAATGGGATGAATAGCCCTAGTGATACTAATATGAAATATTTAGGGAAAAAAATCTTATAAAGACAGATGCTATCTAGTTAGCTGAGTCCTCCCTCCCCCCAAATCAGATAATACCAATCATCTAACAAGGAATTAGCAGCACAGCCCCTGAAACATAATTGGTGCAATTTTTCCACTTGAGCCCTAGCTGTGTACCCTTTCTGACTTCAGGAAGGGGGGGATAGAGAAGCAAGCAGCCATTTAACTCCTTTCCTTATCCTCTCCTGTTACATTAGGTTAGAGGAACAAATGAGAAAGAATTCTTTATATACAGAGTGAGTATAGCTTTCCCTCCCAGGAAATTACATAACAGGACTGTAGCTTGCGAGACAAAGTTGTTTTAAGAGAATTATCACAGATATAACACTAGAGTCTTTGTATTTGCTATTACTATGATATTCAGCATCACAATTATATTCTATATTTTGGAAACACAATATGTATATATATGTATACACACACGTACATCGATGCCATATACAACAGAAAAAATATCATCATTCTTTGTCTATGAATACAAAAATAAGCTAAGGGAGTTAAGTTGACTTTTAGGCAATATTTACACAACATTGAAATATCAATGACTTTAAGGAAAAAAAATCTGTCAAACCAAACATTTAGTTTTACATCAACCAGATAAATATCTTTGGCTTTTTCATTTTCAGTCAACTCATTGTTTTATCTCATAGGGGTATGGATGGATAGAGATGACATATTTTGGAAATGTGCAAAAGCAGTCATGCTATTTCAGGCATTTAAAACAAAGTTATTAACTAGAAAGATATAAAAATGCAACATATTCAAGAAGTTTTCTTAGGAATAATTATGGAGCCTATTGTCATATCTTTTATATAAACAGGACAACTCAGATAAATTTTTGAAATTCTCACAATTAAGAGACCCCAGTCATCTTTATTTGATTAATCCCAAATATCCCATTTTGCACTTGTAGGAAATGAAAAGAAAACTACTATATAGCTTTAATTAGTTAGTTATAGGCTTGAATATGCAAGTATTATGGACACAAGAATGTCTTTTTGAGAGTAACTTTCCAGAGGAGTTAAAAATTGCCTAACTCAAAGGAGACAGTGGTGAATTTCTAACAACTGGCAAACATTCAGCCAAAGAGATTTTACCCACTGGTTTGTCTTTGGCATTTCAATATCAAATTGCTTTCACATTTCCCTCACAAATCACTGAAGAGAAAGGAAGTAATAATAATAATAATGATGGTGATGATCCATTTTGAACATCTTATTATTTTCTCTTTATTCATTTGGGAGAGACAGTGGAGTCTCAGCCCATCCTGTAAATACTTATTTTAGCAAAAGGAAATGAAATATATTTTCCCTCAGACTCTGAATTGATATATTGAAATAGTGGGGAAGGGAAAAAAAAAGGAGCCCATAATGCTTCATTAGTTAATTGTGCAGAGTACAGCTCTTTAGGAGTAAACAAGTGAAGGACATTTGCTGAATGGCCCATGCCCATCATGCATATTACGGCCTAATGATGCTCGTAATGGTAGGAGGCTCCTGGAGAGTCATCTGTCAAATTAGCACATTGAATTATTTATTGCCTCAGAGTAAAATCGTTGAAAGGTAGCAGCTGAGACATGGATTTAAAAAATCTAAAATTCTGCAAAAAGACAGGATAACTTGTACCACCTTTTCGAGTGTGCATTTATTTTTATGTATGCTCAGAGTTGAATTTATGAACACTGTAGTCCCTATTGTGTTACTAATGCTGGGTTAGTAGTTATCTACTTTTGAAACTAAAATATGTAGTCTGAGGTTTCAGTTCCATTAGGAACAATGTGTTAATATTTAGCTCAGCACTGTCTCATTTGGTTTGGTACTTCATAATTCATTCCTTTCTCATCATCATCTTCATCATTTCATCATGAATATAAAATGTCACCATAAAACACAATTTTACAAAAATATCTCTGTAGCATTAGAAAATGAAGAATTATAACACCTGCCCTCCAACAGTTTGTTTTAAAATCCTGACATAGCTGATATCCTTTAGACTATGAACTCCTTGAAGGTAGGGACCACATTGTTTTTTTGCCTTTCTTTGTATCCACAAAACTTAGCATAATCTCTAATTCATAGTAGATATTAAGTAAATGTTTGTTGAGAGATATTAACTATGCATTAAATGTATATGATTATTATTAAGTTTATTTCTGTTTGCTCTGGCTTAACAGTGTTCTATTTAATTACTAAAAGCAAATAAAACAAAATCAAACCCATTAAACTTAAGATAGAAAATTTAAGGTATTTTTCAATAGTATTTTATTTTTTCAAATACATGCATGGATAGTTATCAACATTCACCTTATATTCCATACTTTTTTCCTTCATTCTCTCGTCTACTCCTTCCCCAAGACAACAAACAATCTGATAGAGATTAAACACGTGGAATTTTTCTAAACTTATTTCCATATTCATCATGCTGTGCAAGAAAAAAAAACAGAAAATCATTTTATTAGTGTCAATATGTTTTCTTGTTAAAATGAAAATCTTATTTTCTGAAACTAGAAAATGTGCTATAGTGCAAAGACCATTAATACAGAAGAAGACCTGAATTTGATTACCAATTGGAATACTGAGTAATTGTGTGACTTTGGGCAAGTCACAACTAAGATTTCTGAACTTTAGTTGACCTGCTTTTAAGTGAGGATAGTAATACTTGCATCATTTCAATGAATTTCTATGAAGATCAAATGAGAAAATCTACCATTCACGGAAAATTTGAAAATAGTACAAGAGTAACTATTGTGGTTGCTACAATGTCAAATTTACCTGTTTTCCCAAAAATTTCAATAAAAATGAAGTGTTTTAAAACTAAGACTAGAGGATGTTTTTAGCAAAAACTTTACTAATAACATTTGGTTCTGTGAGTCTTCTACTTTTCCCTCTGGAAGGTAGAATGATTGGGAAAAATAATTGTCTAAGGAAAACTCTTAGTTCAATAGTTATGATAATGCTTAAGAAGAAAACTGCTTAATAAAGAAAATTAAATATGGATATTTTCAGATATTTCTTAACAGTTCTGGTGAGATTTTCCAAGTTGTTTTGGCAATTTGAGGAAAAGCTTTAAAAAAATTAGAAACAATCTTAAATATTCTGTGGTTTAGGTGAATTTCCAGCTCTAAAGTGTTCACTTTTCAGTCACTGACAAAGAGGATATAGAAAAGTTTGACATGACTCTGTGACCTATTTCAAGACATCTTTGATAATTCTCTTACCTAAGAAAATGAAAATAGTTAAAGAAACTTTATATCCATGGCTCCCCAATCCCTTATTCCTAGAAGGAATAAAAATAAATATAATTTGAAAATAATTATTTTGCCATTTGATCATATTTTTTAAAAAATGTAACTGTAATATGTTTTGGTATTGTGTTTACCACCAAACTTTTCCCTCCTCATTTACCTCCCCATTTATGATCTGTAACTTATAATTTCATGAGTTATCAGGGACACCAAGAGGTAAAATGATTATGAGAGAAGCTAGGTAGTTCAGTGGAGACACAAAGTCCTAAATTTGGAGTCATGAAACCTGTACTCTATTTCATATATTTACTAGGTTTTTAATGCTGGGCTAATTCTCTTAATATCAGCTTCCTCATGTGTAAAATGAGGGTATTACATGTGACGACCTCTAAGAAGACCTCTAGTTGTAAATCTATGCTTCTATGAACCCAGATCTTCCCAATACAAAAACATGACTTGTCTTTAACGTTTCACTTTCTCTTTACTACATTTAAAGAATTTAGGTGAATGAAATTTATCAATGTGACTAGAGAAATACTTGAGATAAGATTTCTTCTATCCTATAACTATACAATAATGAAAGAAATTCCCTGATTTAATGATTTAAAAAGTTAAATTTCCAGCATATTGATATTTAGGAAAATAAGTGACAGCCTGACTATTCTCTTTTCTCTTTCTAATTGGAAATGTCTACATATATACAATTTCAATTTTTTTTCCTAGCTCCATGTTCTCCCAGTCCTACTATTCTGATTAATTTTTTATATTTTTCAATGTTTTTGTTAGTTTTTAATCAATTATAGTGTTTTTAGTTTCATCTCACCTCTCTTCCATTTCCTTAAACACATCTCTCTCTATCATACTTATGACTTTTCTGGCCTTTTTATCATTTAGTAGTGGTTGTCCTCATAACATTTCCTTTATTTACTTTTTATTTTCCCCTTAACTACTCTTAGTTTAAGCTCTGTCCTGCCTTGGTTTACCTGTCTATCATGTCTTTTCACATCAAACTTTTGTCTTTTCTTATTTGCTTCTACTAGTCATGCGTCATTATTAGAACGCCACCAGGAATCATTAGTGTTAGTACTGGAAAATGTACTATATCTTACCACTAAGACCCTTTCTACATAAAAAAAAAGCAAAGTACTGAAATTTTCAAACTCAAAACAGAATATCAGAGCAATTGCATTGGGAGAAAAATCATTTGAGTCCTATGCCATTGTACCAAGCAATTATCAATAGTTTTGCTGTTCAGATGAATAAATAACTAATTCATCATTATTGTACTTCTATCACACACTTATTGGTATAGGACAGAAAACCAATTCTGAAAACAGTAGTGGTCTTGTCCAGGAAATTATGTCTAACCCTCATGAAAGTTTTCTGAAACGAAAAGGTCAAATGCCAATTGCAAAACCAAGTGGTAGTCTTCCACTTGGGTACATTGCTGCCAGATGATATTATGCACATCACAAATTGAAACACCTCAAACAATTTATCTATTCAGTTCCTGACTTCATGGACAAAAACAGCCATGAGAGTAGGAAAGACCTTTAGAAAGGTAGGTGAGGAGCTCATTCATAGCTCAAACAAACTGACTTATGGCAGAATTAACAATGCTCTTGTGAGAAACAACAAAGTGCTTTTCAAACATATATCTTATTTCTATGTAAAAAAATCTTCCCTATAAAATGAGAAATCACCTTCCTGGGTGACCCAAGTTCTTCAGGAAGTAGTGCTACTGGTCCAGTAGGTGGCAGTCTTCCCTTAAAATCAGTTTGAAACTAGGGTTAGGGTTGGGGCATAGGGCTTCCCTTTATTAACAATAATTTTTATAATCTTTACAATTGATATGATTTTTTTCTTAAATTCTTTTAAAATAGATTTTTATTTAAAAAAAACTTGTGAGCTAACTTTTAATGTGTCTCCCAGGAGTTTAAGATGAATTGAGAAATCTTATGTCTAAAATCACTTGGTTCATTTATATTATTGCTATTTCATGACTTTTCACATTTCAGCCAACTTAATTTATGTATGGAAACTTCATTATTATTATTTAAATCTGAGGTGTTAGTAAAGTGTTATGTAGTGGAAAGGGTTTAGAATTAACAGATTTAATTTTAATTTAATAATAAAAATAATTAGAAATAACAGAATTTGCTATTTACTAATACAATTTATTTATCCATTCTGGGATTTACTTTTCTTAACTGTAAAGTAATGGAAATTAAATTCTACTTTCCTTTCTTAATCTGAGTGCTAAGGGATTTTTTGACTATATGACAATATGACAGTTTATAAAAAGGAAAAAGAAAAGAAAAAAAAACCCTCTGTTTTAGGGAAACTGTTATCTCTTCTAGGAAGATACAAATCTTCTAGACACAATCTTTTTATCCTTCCCTTTTCTGGAAATCAATGGAATCATTCACACTGGAAAATTTTGAATAGGTGGAAAAACAGTATTACCATTACCTGCCATTAATTTGAAGAGCTTTGAGGGTCTATCTCTAATCTTCAACTAATTCATCCAATGAAGCACTATCCATATGAAAACATGTTTAAAATGAAAATAAAAAACTGCTCC
>JAJPUD010004915.1:72471-97262 GCA_023553655.1 Myrmecobius fasciatus | reverse complement strand
GAGAGAGAGAGAGAGAGAGAGAGAGAGAGAGAGAGAGAGAGAGAGAGAAAGAGAATCTTAATGCAGTTTTGAGATGTTAATGCTCAATGTGTGTGTGCGTATATGTGTGTGTGTGTGAATAATCTTCATGATATATAATACTCACATATAAAATATGTATAACATATCAAACTTAGATACCTCAAAATTACACTAAATAGGTAAACAATTTCAATAAAAATTATATTATCTCTGGATTCACATGTAGAAGGTTCATTTTCTATCAATAGAATGGAAGATTTTTTGTGAAAAGAAATTGAAAACACAGTTGTTTATTTGGTTTCTGATAAACATGAAAAGAAATGGAATCTGAAGAGAAAAAAGCAGATTTGGGAAATAAAGATAATTTCCTTTGAGAATATTATTTTTATTTCTGGACCAAAGCTGAAAACATAGTAATAATAAATTCCTGAACAGGGAAAATTCATTTAATATGGGATGGTAAAATTAGGATTAGGAGTTTGGAAAACAGATCACAAAACTGGAATGGACCCATGAGATAGTAATGATGTAGGACTTCACTTATCTAGATATCTGCAGAATTCTATCTCTGTCAAAAACAGAACAATAAATTCTTTTTTTAATTAAATCTTTTTATTTTCAAAACATATGCATAGGTAATTTTTCAACATTGACCCTTGCAAAGCTTTCTGTTAAACATTTTTCCCTCCTACTCCCTACCCTCTCCCCTAGATGGTAGGAAGTCTAATACATGTTAATTATGTTAAAATATTTGATAGATTAAATATGTGTATATACATTTATGCAAATATCTTGCTGTACAGGAAAAAAAAAAAAAACAACAACCTGAAAAGGAAAATGTAATGCAAGCAAACATCAATAGTGAGTGTGAAAATGCTATGTTGTGATCCAGACTCAAATCCCACAGGCCTCTCTCTGGGTGTATATGGCTTTCTTCATCACTGAACAACTGGAACTGGTGTGAAACATCTCATTATTGAAGAGAACCATGTCCTTCAGAATTGATCATCATATAGTCTTATTGTTGTTGTGTATAATGATCTCCTGGTTCTGCTCATTTCATTCATCATCAGTTCATGTAAGTCTCTCCAGGCCTCTCTGAAATCATCCTGCTGGTCGTTTCTTACAGAACAATAATATTCCATGACATTCATATACCATAATTTATTCAGTCATTCTCCAATTGATGGGCATCCATTCAGTTCCCAGCTTCTAGCCACTACAAAAAGGGCTCCACAAACATTTTTGCACATGTGAGTCCCTTTCCTTCCTTTAACGTATCTTTGGGATATAAACCCCGTAGAAACACTGCTGGATCAAAGAGTCTGCACAGTTTGATACCTTTTTGAGCATAGTTCCAAATTGCTCTCCAGAATGGTTGGATCCGTTCACACTTCCACCAACAATGTATCAGTGTCCCAGTTTTCCCATATCTTCTCCAACATTCATCATTATCTTTTCCTCTCATCTTAGCGAATCTGACAGGTATCTCAGAGTTGTCTTAATTTGCATTTCTCTGATCAATTGTGATTTGGAGCACCTTTTCATATGACTAGAAATAGTTTTAATTTCATCATCTGAAAATTGTCTGTTCATATCCTCTGACCATTTATTGATTGGAGAGTGATTTGAGTTCTTATAACTGTGAGACAATTCTTATATATTTTAGAAATGAGGCCTTTATCAGAACCCTTAAATGTAAAGATGATTTCCAAATTTATTACTTCCCTCCTAATCTTGTCTGCATTAGTTTAGTTTGTACAAAAACTTTTTAACTTTATATAATCAAAATTATCTATGTGGTATTCAATTAAGAGTTCCAATTCTTGTTTGGACATAAATTCCTTCCTTCTCCACAGGTCTGAGAGGTAAACTATCTTATGTTCCTCTATTTGCTTATAATATCAATCTTTATATCTAAATAATGAACCCACGTAGATCTTATCTTGGTATGTGGTGTTAGATGTGGGTCCAGCCCTAATTTCTTCCACACTAGTTTCCAATTTTCCCAGCAGTTTTTGCCAAATAGTGAGTACTTATCCCAAAAGCTGGAGTCTTTGGGTTTATCAAACGCTAGAGTACTATAGTTATTGCCTGATTTGTCTTGTGATCCTATCCTATGCCACTGATAGACTGCTCTGTTTCTTAGCCAGTACCAAATGGTTTTGATGACCACTGCTTTATAATTTAATTTTAGATCTGGTAGAGCAAGGCCACTCTCATCAGCCCTTTTTTTTCATTAATTCCCTTGAGATTCTTGATCTTTTGCTCTTCCAAGGGAATTTTGCTACTATTTTTTCTAGATCTATAAAAATAATTTCTTGGGAGTTTGATTGGTATGGCACTAAATGAGTAAAGTAGTTAGGCTAGTACTGTCATTTTTGTTATATTCACTTGGCCTACCCATGAGCACTTGATGTTTTTCCAACTGATTAGATCTGACTTTATTTGTGTGGAAAGTGTTTTGTAGTTTAGTTCGTACAGTTCATGACAGAACAATAAATTCTTGACTTAACTTGATGCTAATTTCATCCTGTAAATAACACAGGAACGAATATGAGTAAATTATATTTTAGATTGTACTGTTATTAATAAGGAAGATTGATATGGTTACCTATTTCCATGATTTTAACACTTGATATGACTTCAGTGAGAAGAAAGTTGACCCACTAGAAGTAAACTGGATCTATCTGATGGTCAGCAAAAGTCCCCAAAGATCCTGTCAGCAAGTGAAATCCCAGGGGGACAGAACAAAAAGAGGATCCACTCAATTCTGGAGAAACCCTGTCTACCTGTTGGCATGTGTGGAAATATGATGTCAGAGGGAAAGGAGAGAGGAATGAGACTTTTCCCCTCAGGATCAGATGAATCAGCATGAGACACTTTCCCTGGGTTCAAATGGGGTTAAACTGTCCCTAATCACAGAAAGGGAGTGAAGAATTTGGGGGAATATAAATTCTTTTCTTTAGTGATAAAGAAAAGCTAGACATAGAATAAGTAAGGAAAGAAGCTCTGGCCTAAAATTTGAAAAGGAAAAATTAATGAAGAGGGGGTACAATGCTCTCATGAGTGAATTTATGAAGAAAAAGTGAAAAACAGTTTTAGTTAGGAAGACGGGGGAACACTTGTCTAAAGAACTTGACATCATTACACAAGGAACTCACCAACCAACTTAAAACTATTAAAAAAAAGGCATAAACAGAATTTTGAAGCAATAGAAGGCAGGTAACAATCAACATAAAAACATGGCACAGGATCAGGATTATTAAAGATCAGAAGAAGATGAGCATTGTGAGAAAAGCCAAATGAAATAAAAAGGGATTATCTCTTTATTTCCTTTTCTGTAGCCTATGTTTTGAAAATATGAATTGTAGTGGGGAAATGAAGGCTCATAACAAGCATATAGTCATTGAATATATCAACTAAATCAACTAAAATGTTGAACTATTCAATTTTTATTTTGAATCATGGTTTGTCTAAAAATGAATAATTTTTAGATTGCAAAGGACAGAGCAAAAATGGTTAAATTTGAGAGCTGATATCTAGTATAAATAGGAAACTAGAAAAAGAGCCCTACATTGTACTGTAGGAGTTCATATCACCAGGCCCAGATACTTTATTAGGTTTTGAAAGAACTGGCAGATGTGAGGTCATAGTCACTGTCAGTGACCTTTGAAAGAGTGGGAAGAAAGAAAAACTTTGGAATTAGAGAAGAGCAGATGTCCAAATTAAAAAAAAAAAAAAAAAGAAGAAGCTAATGAAATCCGTAAACTTTAGACCAGTGAGTTCAGTTTCAATTACTGATAAAATTCTTGACAATATTACATCAAGAACTAGTGAATCAAAAAATGATTCATTGATAATGTATAGCAATCAATAGTTTTCTCAATAATAAATCTTGTGAAATTAATTATATTTCCTGAGATATTTTTACTATTTATATCTGTAGATGCAGCCTGACTAGGTTTTGATGAGGAATCATGAGTCCCTTATTCAACTCTGGAAAAACATTTGCTGTATGATAGTACAATAAGCAGAATTTTGAACTGTTTTACTGACCTAACCAAAGAATAATCATTAGGAGTTTGTTGTCAGATGGGAAGAAAGCCTCCAATGACATGTTCCAGGGATATCTTTGTTCTTGTTCTCTAATTTATATCAATGGGATTCTTTAGATAGGAAAAAAAATGTATCACAGCATAATGCAGTGCAAACTCAAGATCACTAATACCTACATAAGGATCCCTGACCTAGCAAATTGACTTGGAAAACCACATATTAACATTATTTTTGCTCCATTGTATTTTCATTTATTTTTTTAAAAAGTATTTTCCAATTATATTTCAATCCAACTTGGTCTGCATGTGGTAGAGTGTTTGATATCTCAGGTAGAAAGGATATTAGAATAGCCTCTGGAGTCAGGAATCCCATGGTTCAGTTCTTGACTCTGATAGTTACATCACTTTACAATGCCCTAAGCAACTCTTTAATACTACAAATCATAGATATGTTGTCAGTATGAACAAGAAGGAGTTTATACACAGGATGTTCCCCATACCAATGAAATTACAGATTACTTGCTTCCCCACCCCACCCCCTGGGCCCTGTATTCAGTGACTTAAGTACATGAATGGTTTTCTTAGATTTTGGCAATCCTGATAGGAAGGATAACTAACAATCTATGTGACAGAATTCTAAAAGATTTAAAACATTAGGTTAAATCTGATAAAATAAAGTATAATAAATATTATAATTAAAATATTTTTCTTTGCTCCTTAAGTGCTTAAATCAGGCTGTATTTGCCCTGTATCTCGTCTATTTTTCTGCTTGCTACATAAGTGTCTATGCTTTTCCAGAACTTTCTTGACCCACAATGGTACTTTAATGCCTTTTTTTTTTGTTAAGTTAGGGTCTAGTTGATCCCTGGTTTATGATATCAGAGATGGGAATACAATAAGATACATATGAATGAATACTTATATTCTCATTATATGTACCTAATTTGCCTTCATTTGGGGAGGGGGAGTCTGACTTGATATAAAGGAGATTAACTTAGATACTGCACATATTAACCAGGAGAAAATATGAGAGACGTGAAATTCAAATTCTTGGATGACTTTTCCCAGTCAATACAATTCTTCCTTTATTCCTTCAACTGTGGCTTGAAGATTTTTGACTTGAGGTCCAGGCAATAAACATTTATTACACATTTTTTAAATCTTGGGCAATGTGATAAACACTAGGGTTAAAAAAATGCCCCTGCCTCAAAGAAACTTATCTATCCCTAAAAGATAGTCCCTTCCTTCAAAGAACTTGAAATATAATAGGAGAGATAATAGGGAAACAAATATGTACAAACAAGCTAGATACAGCAAAAAATAAAATGTAAATAAAAGAGAGAAAGTCCAGTTACCCTGTCCCAACAAGAATCATTCTCCTTCTAGATACTGAGACCTAGATGCATCCTTTGCCCTAAATTTCTGTTTTTGGCTTTTGTTCCTTGATGTTCCAGCTCCTGATGTCTTTTGGACTTCTCTTTACTGAGTTAAAAGAAGCTATATTATAGGCTTATTTATTTATGTTTTTATAAACTCCTGGTATGCTTTGTTGAAAACCTCCTGAGTATGGAAACTATTGTTACAAACTGGAAAAGAAACAAATGTTACTTATATTTTAACTTAAAAATCAACTTTACAAATATAAAGTAAGAGATACATAGTTAGATAGTATTTATTGAGGGGCATTAGCGGGAAAGCCCTGAGAGTTGAATATAGATTGGTGTATGTCAATACTGTGATGTCAGACAAAAAAAGTAGCTGTGGTCTTAGATTTTCTTAAGAGAAGTAATGTCCAAAATGAGGAAGATGGCAGTCATATAGTTCTTTGCGCTGGTCATCATATATTTGGCAATGAGTTATGGTTGCTAAATTTTAGGAAGCACATTAATAGCCTGGATAGAATTCAGAAGAAGGCAATTGAAATAGTGAAGAGCCTTGAGTTCATGCTAGTTAATGATCATTTGAAGAAACTTGGCATTTTTAGACTGAAAAACAGAAGTTGTTTTTAAATATTTGAAAAATCTTTTAGTATTTCAAAAACCGTCATCAAAAACAAAACAATACTAACCTAAACTAAAATCCATATACTGCTTGACCCCAGAGGAGAGAATTAGGATCAATGGAGAGATGACACAAAGAGAAAAATTTAGGTTTAATAAAATCTCAAATGTCCTAACAATTATTGCTATTCATAGGTAGAAAGGGACGTGTTGGAAGTCAGAGGACCTCACCAAAACACCTCAAACAAACAGTGGAAGATTACATGTTCAGCAGGTTTTTGGGGTGATTCTTGTTCAAATACAAAATGATAAATTTTCTGTAACTTTTTACTCCCAAGATTCTGCAATTCTCTTTCTTACTTGATATAGTCCTCTTCCATTAATCACAGTCTTCTTTTATACAATGACCAATGAAATAAAATGAAACTGTTTCTGACTTTAAAGAAAGTCTCAGAAAAAAAATTTTTTTAAGTTTCCATCATCTCATTTTTGGAGATATTTACCGCCAAAATATCTGTTTCTTTACTGATTATTCCCTACTCGCAAAGAAACATATAGGCCTCTCTTTTGTCAAAGGTAATCTCTCACCTCTATTTTTTACCTTGTCCCCTGACATCTTCTTCATGATTTTGCTCTATTGTTATTTAATCTTCTATCTTTTGGTTCTTCAACATCCCCATTTTTCATCACTCTCTTCGTACAAATGTGATCAGGATTCTCAATCTTAAATTTCCCTTCTCTGCCTTTTTTGGTTTCCTCAAAGCATTAATCCCTTTCTTTTAATTCCCTGCCAAATTTTGAGAATAGTCATTGTTTACTATTTACTACTTTATTATTCATTCATCTGTCTACTACACATGTTCTTAACCTGCTCTCAAAAGTCATTTCCCATCCAACAAGTCTAATCATATTCCAAGGCATTGTCCTCAGCATTCATCTACTCTTAAAGCCTCTCCTAAAATCTCCAAAGGGATAGGAAGAGGAATAGAGATTGTAAGTGATATCTTTGATATAGAGAATTTTTAGGTAATAAAACTCCTTTTACAAATGTAGATTGGCACTCTCTCTGATGCTTAATCCAAGAGAGTTATCTAGTGGGACTGAGAGATTAAGTAATTTTTTTCAAGGGTAAATTACTATTGCATGTTGAAGGCAGTACCTGAATCCAGATCTTGCTGTCTTTTCATCCATTAAACTACATTTCCTCTGAAGAGCTCATGTGAATGGACAATACATATGTCTCTTCAGATTAAACTTCTCCAAACGCCAAATATACATTCCCCCCCTCCTGATATGATATATCTTCACCTAGACCTTTATCACAACTTATACAAGTTTAACATGTTCAAAATGAAACTCATCATTTTCTCTTTCTTAAATGTATTCTCTTTTTTCTTCTTTCTCTCTACTAATGACATTACTATTCTTTTAGGTTTAAAGGTCAGAGGTATATTTGCCTCCTCCTTTTACCATATTCTCCATATTTAGTCAGACACTTTATTGATTATTGCCTGATTATTATGACTCTATAATATCTCTCACATTTTCCTTCTCGAATTCCAGGGCTAACAGTCTAGTTTGAGCTTCTATTCTTTCTCATCCAGATTATTCAATAGGCTTCCTAACCCATTTTCTTACATCAAAACTCTGTCTATTTTTTATAACTATCTGACCTAATATATTCTATATAGTATTGTTAGAATTATCTTTCTAGCATGTTATCCTATTTTAGCATTCCCCAATTCAAAAAATTTCAAAGATTTTTTTATTGCATACAAACTAGTCAAACTCTTTATATTAATTTTCCAGACACTTAACAATTTGACTACAAATACACTTTTAGACTCCAGTCTTTACCCAGATTCCTTGAAGGTAGGGACTGTTTTTACCTTTCTTTGTATTCTCAGTCCTTAGCACAATACCTGTTACATAGTAGTTACTGAATAAATACTTGTTCATTTGATTTGTTGTTGACCTGCTTTCAAGTCCAATTTCTTCCCCCAAAATGAATTGTTCTATGACTTTGATATTTCCCATTCTACTGCCTTCCTCTTCCATGCCTAGACATTTTCAAGCCTTCAAGTAAGTCTTTCTACCAAACTATCTATGCTTTCATGCCACTTCTTGACCCCTTTATCCCAATCAGCTATCATATTATCTCTCACTGTTAATCTTGAAAAACTGCTAGTCTCTGTGCATGCTTTTCCTCACTACGCCCTCCTAACCTCTTGTCATCTAATTTCTGTCCCTAACACTGTTCAAACTAGTCTCAAAAATCATCAAAATCAAAAATCATCATCAAAAATGATCTACTAATTATGACTCCAATTGCCTTTTTCAATTCTCACTCTCTTTGAATTAAATTCTCTTCAGCATTTAACACTATTGTTCATTCATTTGTTCTGGATATTCTATCTTCTTAAGGTACCATATTTTGCTGACTCATCTTTCTCTGTATTTACCTTTTGTCCATCTTGGTTACAGATAATGGTAAACCTATATTCATGCTTTATAAGCTTCTGCCATATATGCTCTCTAATCCATTTTCTATAATCATCCACTTAAGTGTTTAATAATTGTTTACATTTTCAGCAGTAAGTCCTATGGAAATGATTCACAAATCAAGTTTCTGGCCAGAACATCACTCTCTATGCCTTGAATGTCCTTTTCCCCCTGCCATTTCCAGATATTGAAATTCCAATTATCCTCTAAGTCCCAATCAAAAATTCATCTCCTCTATAAGCTTTTCCTTATTCTACAAATCAGGGAATTGTATATTTTTTGTATGGCACTCTCATTTCTTTCATAACCATTCATTATTTTGTATCATAATATGATACCAGAATATATTATTTGATTTTACTAGACCCCAAATTTCAGTAGGACAAAGAGTTTAACTAGTTTTCTGCCATCCTTTAACCAGTTCTGTGCATATAGTGATTACTTACTAAAGTGTCCATTGAATAGATAGTAGGCTAATAGATGATGACTACAATTCAAGATGGAAACAATGAATTATTGAACTAGAATGGAAGATAATATTATAAATGAAAAAATAAAACAAGCATCGAAGAGTCTGTGAAAGTCAACTTAATAACAAAAAATGAACATAGATCACAAAGATTTGGGGCAAAGGATGAATTTTACAGAATTCATCTTGATGGATTTTAGGAACTCTAGCCATAGGAATGATGTGGAATGGCAAGCTGAAAAGTCCCTTAAAAGTAAGCATGAAGAATTTATGCAAAACATGTAAGCTGAGGTTTTTTATTGTTTGTTGCTACAGAATAATGATGAATGGTGATGATGATAATGGTGATGATGATGATGATACTGATAATGGATACTTATATAGCACTTTTATTTCATCTCACCAAGCATTTATTAAGTATTTACTATATGTGAAACATAACTAGACACTGGGAATGAAGATGCATCAGACCTTACTGTATTGTTTGTCCAATTTGTCCTCAGAAAAAGCTTTATGAAGTTTGTTATGTTATATTTAGCATTGAGGCAGCTAGATGACTTAATGGATAGAGAGCCAGGATTCAGAAAAACTTGAGTTTAAATTTAGTCTCAGGTGCATACTAGCTATATGGCCCTGAGCAAATATCACTTAACCTATATTTATTTTAATCTACTGGAGAAAGAAATGGCAAATCACTCTAGTACATTTACCAAGGAAAACCTTTGGATAGCATGCCTGTTCCATGAGGGCATGAAAAATAAGACATAACAGCACAAAACAATAGGTATCATCATTCTTGTTTTACAAATAAGGAAACTGAGGCCTATAAAGATTAAACAATTTTCTCAAGAGAACAGAGCTACTAAGTATCAGTAGTGAGATTTCAATCCAGATCTCTCCTAGTACTAAATTCAATATGCTTTCCATTGTAACTCAAGCTGATGGTATAAAAAGGGAAAAAGAATTAGACACAGGAAGAAAGAAAAATAAGGGAGAATAAAAAACAACATGGCATCGGTGGCTATAGGCCTCCCATTTTTGAGATTTTTACCAATTGGATATAGTTCTTTTTTGATATAATATAACCTTTTATCAGAAAAAAAAATACTTATGGGAAAAGCTACTAAATTTAACTTCCAACCTAATTCTTTAGCTCCTATTGAAGGCTGCCAGATTGGTTCCTTATTAGAGTGCATTTCTACAAAGAGATAAACATTTTAAAAAATAAGTATGAATGGGATCCAGGATAAAATGCATCCATTTGTACAAGGAAAATAGCTTTTACTGAAGAAAATGGCACAAATTTATCATATAGAGGAAAATGTGTTTCTTAGAAGAATTTCTCTAAGACCAAAGTATAGAATGCTTACCATAAAATGTTAGATTTTTACCAATTTAATCTATCATTGGAAAAAAAATAATTAGTTTTCCAATCTCTTCCAAAATATCAGTAATTAGTTTTTTTTCCTATTCACAGAGGAATAGTCAAAACTAGTTTAAAGCCCTAGAAATCATACCATTGTTTTTAAATATGATTTGTAAATAGTTATATACAACTGGGTTCCTTTTTTGATTTAGCATATTCAAATTGTTTCAGTATATGGTTCAAAATAACTAAATGCAGGTTACAGCAGGATAAATTGCATAAATTCCATCCTCCTTGAAACCTGCTCTCATTTCCAGGCTAACAGTTTTTCTACTGGTCCAAGTTAAACTCAATTGAACATACCATGACATACAGCTAATAAAAGGGCATCTGCCACTAGGGAGTAAGTACCAAAATCAACAATTTGCATAGTGAACAAGGTTTATATTGTGACAGCTCATGTCTTCTTGTACAGAACAATAGAATGAACACTCCCTTATGGCCCATACTAAGCACTAGACATGTGGCCTCAGAAAAAGAAATCACTTCTCATTCCACTTTTTCCCAATGGTCCTTTGTTAGTTCACAGCAAGGGTTTGACTTTATGCCCTGATCTCTCTTTAAGAGGAAGTCCAGCTCAATTCAATTTGCCTCTCTCTGCCTTTTAGTAATGAAACAACATGCATTTGAGCAAGCCCCATGATAATGCAGAACAGATGGGCAGAGTTTTGTCTAATTAGATTCTGGGCGGCTTGTTTGCAGTAGTAAATGTGTGTACATTTGCTGATTTCACACTTATTTCAGTGACAACAGCTTAGTCAAAGACAAGGAGGAAAAGTGGCTTTCTTCCCAATAAATATAGGTGGATATCTTTGGCAAAGAGCTACTTAATATAAATCAATAATTTTAATTGAATTACTGTTTACTATCACCCATTTCATGAATCAACTGTCTGCACTTTGACCTCAAAATAAAATATTCCAGATCCTTTCTTTTTGACCTTTTCTTTATTTATTGGTTAAGATATTATTGTTCTCAAGAGGAGAACTTATAATTTTCACAACTTCCAGGGAAAATTTCAAGAAATCATTTTTTAAAAATCTAATTTAAATAATCCTACTTAGTAACTTATGCTTCCTGTTCTTAGTTTGGTTTTTGCAGACACTGCATAAGTATTGTTAGAACCACACAACACACTCAACTTTTCAGGGAAAGGCCACATAAAAATACTTGAATAAGTTTCCAAATACTTTCAGGCAATGGGTGGGAAGTATGAGAATCAGAGCGGGAAAAGACCTTAGAGAGAATGATGTTCGACCTCTGTATTTTACAGATAAAGAAAGAAATTAAAAGTTAAGGAATTTATCCAAGTTCTCACAGAGAATAAGTGTCAATCTTTTGATTTGCTAATGACTGAGTGAAAAGAGTGATGACTTTGGAGTCAGAATATCAGCTTTTCATTTATTTACTTCCTTACTTGAATAATTCACTTAGTGTATTTAAGCTTCATTTTCTTTGGCTTTATAATAAAAATATTGTGCTACAGCAGAGGTTAGGATAAATTTTTGTCTTTTTAACCTGTTTATCAGTTTGATGAACTCTATACACCTTATTTCACAATAATATTTTAAATGAATACAATAAAAATCCATAACATTACAAAGAGAGATGATAATAATGAAAAGAAGATGTTTTTTCCCCATATGCTTAGACTTCTTGTTAGTCCATGGACCTCTAGAATCATTAGATCAGTCAAATTCATATGTTCCTTCAAATTTTCAGTCCCTTGAACCCCAATCATCTTATTCAAAACTTTTTCTGCTAAATCAGACTACCAGATTTTATAGATTGCTTTTGATATGTTACAATGCAATTATTAAGTGCCTACCATATACTAGAAAACTACTAATAGCTAGGGACAGATAGGCATACATAAAACAGTCCTTTTGGGCTAAGATCAAATATCCATTTAATCAGTAAAGAAATGAAAATATAAAAGTAAAATAAATAAATATAATATAATGGGAGGAGGAGTTTCTACACATCCTTCTGAATCGTCCCTAAGCAAAAATGTTTTTTTTTGTTTTTTCTTCAAGTCATTTGTTCTGCCTTGAATTCCCAACTATCCCACTCTTCACTTAGTTGTTGAGGTATGTATAAATTCAACCCTTCCATAATAAATTTGTCAGGAGATGATCTCTGTAATATCAAAAAGATCTGTACCATTTTTTCTATGTCTCATTATGACTATTTTCTCCTCCTAAACAGCATCATAAGCATCCATTATCATGTCTTACATGATCTATTAGATTCTAAGTTCCTTATGGGTAGGGACTGTCTTTAGGTTCTTTGTGCATACTATTTATCAGCCAGTCCAAGGAACTCATCAATCTGTATTTTTTTTTGTCCTTTCCCTTTGTTCTTAAACTTTGTTTGGGATAGGATGGTAGTGGGAGACAGAAAGGAGAAGTTTCTCCCATAAAACACCCCTCCATTGGTCCTGTTGAAATTTTTATCTTCTTTCAACAGCAAACCAAGTACTATTCTTAAAAAAAAATCTTGCTCTCTCTCCAAATGAAGTAAATTCTTATTTGTCTCTTCATAGCATATTTAATATAGCTTTTTTCAGGTCTAAGATCAAAAATTTCTGAGGCAGCTAAGAGTCTCAGTAGAGTATTGCACCTGGAGTAAGGAAGATCTGAGTTGAAATCAGTCTCAAACACTTATTAGTTCTGTGACCCTGGATATGTCATTTAAACTCTACTTGCCTTAATCTACTGCAGAATCAAATGTCAAACCATTATAACATCTTTTAAAAGAAAACCCCATGGATAGCTTTGGTGAGCTATGGTCCATGAAACTTTTAAAAGTTGGACATGAAGGAATAACTGAACAACAGCAGCAAGGTCTAATTTGCATGATAACAGTTTGGACACCTATTCTTTCACCTAAGAGACTAAATCTTTTAAGAGCCTGCATTGCTTCTTTGCAGCTCCTGTGCTATTCACAAGTAGCTAGCTGCTTAACAAATGTTTGTTGAAAGAAAGCATGCTATCTTACTCTCCCCTGGAGCTTTGATGTCAGTCTCAACAAGGATGAAAAACTGGTTCATTTCTCTTTAAATGAAAATGGTAGCTCAATTCCTGACTTCATCTTCCCTGCCCCCACCAAGTTTTATTGAAGCCTTCTTTATAATACAATGCTTTCCATTCATTCCTTCTCCCCAGACAATGGCCCTTCCTTTCTAATGAAAAAATAAATAAATATATAAAAATTAAAAAAAAAACAGTTAAATAAGACTAGTCTTATTTGTTGACTATTTTTGACAAAGTTTGCAGCATTCTACACCCATAGTTCCCTACTTGTCAATGAAAGAAGGCTAATTTCCGGGTCTTTAGGGCCATGATTAGCCACTATTATTATAGTCTTCAGATTTGAATAACTGACTTTGAATCACTTTAGCATTGCTCCTCTTCTTTTAACTAGGTAATACTGTACTAATGAAAAACAGGGCATCTTTATTTACTCTAGCCTTGGGGTCAATTATCAATTTCTCATCATGTCCTGCAGGTTTAAAATAAAATACTCTGGGCAATGTAGCCACTGTACAAAATTGACATTAAGTAGATTCTGTGAGTATGGACTTAATAAAAAATATAGAGGGAACTGCCTCTAAAAGGCTTCTCCAACTGTAAATTCTATTAGGTAGCTTTTAATACAAGAGAGTAGGAAACTAAAAAAATAAATTGGAGAATTTTTTTCACCACTGTTTTCTATTGTTATATGAGCATACAAAGGAGAAATATACAATAATGTTACTTTTTTAAAAAAAAGGAGCTTCTAATTGAGTTACTAATTCTTTGAAAAAAAAGGTTGTGTATATATGTGTATGTTGCATAATCATAATCTTAATATTTGTATTCTTATAGGACAGCAAGAGGACACAGTAAATAGAGTGTCAGGCTTGCGGTCAGGAAGATTTCTCTTCCTGAGTTCAAATCTGGCCTCAGAAACTTAGTACTTGTATGACCCTGGATAAGCCACTAAACCCTTTTGCCTCAATTTCTTCATCTATAAAATGAACTGAAGAAGAAAATGGCCAAACCACTCCAGTATTTTTGCCAAGAGAAGCCCTGATGGGCTCCGGAAGAGTCAGATGTAATTGAAAAGTGACTAAACTGAATGCATTCATATGTGGAGATATTATACATATGCAGAGATAGATAGATGTAGAACATCATAAATATGTGCAGAAAATCATAGGAAAAGATTTTTGCCATGTGGCGATGCCTTGCAACGTGCTTTATAAATACTAATTGATTGATTATATTGTACCTAATAAATTTAATTTCCTAACTTTGAATTATAAAATAAACTAAACTAAAAAATTAAAATATATACTTAACATAAAATAACTAATTACATCTGAGAATCAGCAACATTTCTTAATCTTCTAATACCCAGAAAAAGACAAGAATTAGGTTTGGTGATAGAGAATTCAGAATTTTTGATAAGGTTTGTCTGTTTCCATCAATTATTTTCCATGTCTCCCATTCAAATAGGTTGCATCTAGCTATCGAGCTAACTTCTGTGGGTAAGCAAATTTGTACTGAAATAAGAAACAAGGAGATTAGAATTTTTGGTTATCATGTTGTACCCTAAGTTTGTGACTTGACTATACAAAAATATATTGTTAACAAATTAGCTAAAGTTTCATTTTTATGTGCTTGTTTATGTATGTTTCTTTATCTAAAATGTAGTTTCTCCTAAGATAAAAGCCAGTTCTTTATACTTTAGTTTTTCTTACAGGACTCTGCTTATCCTTATTAAGTCACTTATGCCTTGAAAATAACAAGCTATTCATTTTCCTCTGAAATGAATACAAAATATTTTGCATTATTCAAAAATAAAATTCTAAAATTCCAGCGTATCTGAAAGGTTCATGCTTCCGGTAGGCGTTCAACTAGATGACCACTAAAATAACTTTCAGCTCTGAGAATCTATGATTCCATACTAGTAGCCTCTGTGCATTAAATAATTAACTCTTGCTCTCAAAGGCAATAAAGTTAATTTATTTTCCCTGAGACCTCATTAGGGTTATATTTTCTATAGAAGATTTATGAGTAGATTTTTCTATGGAGAATTTATTGGAGGATATCAAGAATCACACAGAATGAGAAGGCGTGGATGGGCTGAAATCTGTATCACTGTTTCAAGAGATTATAAAGTGTTAAATTTTCATCACATCAACATAATACATTTCTCTAGGTTTTAGGTCTAAATCATCAGACCACTGAATATAGTGATCTGGCCAAGTTGTCCTAGACAAGTGATTTTCCACTCAAAGCATCCTCTGATTCTTCACCATGGTATAGAGATTAACTCAAGTTCTAGAAATAATTCAGGTAGGGAATAACAAAAGATGGCACCTAAATTCTGAGGGTCTCATTATTAGAAAGTTGCTAACCAGATAGTAAATTTTCTCTGGTCACAGAAATATAAGAAATAGACACAAAAGTCAATAAAGGGAAGTACAAAAGGTTGGTAAAGTGAAAATTGAAAATAGTTGGGATCATGTGGCACATCCAATTGCATTCAATTCAACAAGCATTTATTAACCACCTAATCTGTTCCTTGAATTGTGGTAGGTAGGGGAATAGAAAGACAAAAGTAAAACATTTGTAGTCATACAGCTTAGATTCTACTGAAAGAAGAAAAAAAAGAAGTTTACAAAAGACATGTAAAATTAAAACAGAATCATCATCATCATCATCATCTTCATCTTTAGAGAGAGAGGAAATACAACACTAATGACTAGAAGAATTAAAAACTCCTCAAATAGAAGCTATCACTTTAGGCTTCTTGTATTTTTCCAAGAGGCTTCATAGCCATAACTTCAAATTATTTATAGTAATTTAGCCAAAACCATTGTTGGTGAGTACAGTCTCTTAGAAACTAGAGTTCAGGTAGAATTTAGATAGTCTGTTAATCCAGGGAGAGAATATGGTGGATGCAACTCCTGGGACAAATAAACCAGATTATGTGCATAAAGCCACCTCCACATATACTGAAATAATTTTATTTAGCAAAAATAAGAAAAGAATATTGAAAACATAATTGAGCAGGAGGAAAAATGTTTTTAAAAATAGTCCATGAGTAGTACTATTGCTTTCTCTTAAGTGCTGAAGCATTTAAGTTTTGCAATGAGAAGATCTCTGGCTCTGAGCAAATCATTTGACTTTCCCAAATCTCAGTTTCATCATCTGTAAAATGAAGTTTTTAGACTAAATGGTCACTAAAAGCTCTTCCAGTTCTAGATCTGTTTCCTAAGGAAGTTTTCCTGTATATATGCATATGTGTATGTGTATACACACATACATACATATATGTACATGTACACACATACATAAGCATGCATATATATATGAATCCTCTCCCACCCATCACCGTTATTACTACTCTACACAGCTCCTTTAAGACAGGCTCCTTTCACTTTTCACCTTTGACTGGAATAAACTATTCTGATATCCTGAGAATCACTTCTTCCAGAATAGAATATCCCTTACCCTCAGCACTAAGACCTAGTTCACATTGATCATGATCACAGTATTTCAATGAGTAGAAGAAATAAAATAAGTAATATGGGAGAAAAATACTAGGCTATTATTGATAACAATTACTAAGATGTTTGGATTATATTTGAAAAATATTTACAAGGAATTTATAAACATATATGTATGTATGTTTATATATGTATATACTCATTAACACTATGTATATCTTTCTCTGTGTATATAGACATGTACATATATATGAATATATTTTATGTATATACGCATAGAGAAGTACAAGGATGTGCACATGTATATGTATATTTAATACATGTATGTGTCTATATACAGAGACATATCATTTGCATGAATATATACATAGATACACCTCTCTACATATGTGTGTATGCATTATGTATATGTTTATGTGTATGTGAATGCATGTGTTTGTGTATGTGTGCATGTATATATGTATATTATTTCAAGCACCTATCAAGACTTTTGAGAATCCTCTTGAACCAACTTAGAGGAAGCACAGCATCAGGAACAGAGTGCTGGACCTTTGACATTAAGGATACCTGGCTTTCAATCTTACTTCAGAAACTAACTAGCTCTGTGCCACCCGACAAGACACTTCACACCATTAATCCTTCAGTTTTTTGCATCTATAAAAATTCATCTAGTAATCAATATCACTAAATTTAGAAAGTCACCATGAAGAAAAGACATTTAAAAAAAAGACACAGGTAATAGATTTCATTTTAGGTAAAAATATACCTAATACCATACATCTCACTGATACTGAAAACATTCAATATATTTCAATCTTTAGAAAGTTTTTGAATATGTTCCTCTGATTAGAAAGACTATAGAAATCTTCTTGTCATTACAAGGAAAATATTGTTATTCCCAAAGAAACTTTTAAAAAAAGACACTAATAACAAACAATATCTCTTCTCAGCAAACCACACTGGGGAATTGCAAAGCAATGAATAATTTAAGCTTTATTTTACCTGAATTTTCATTTATTCAGTGAATTTCATTGCCACAGTTCTTCACTTCAGTACTCAGACAATAACTGCCTTTAGTTGCTTCCTATTTCTTTTTAATGTTATTTCTCATTGTTAAATCAACAGTAGTATCTTTTCTACTTTAAAAAAAATACTCCTCACAAACTTTTCTTGCTCTTGAAAAATTAGTAATTCACCTGGCAAATAAAGTTCTAATAAATATGGGCATCTCTGTAATATCTGACAAACTAAGTTCAAACTTTAGGTCACCTCAACTGAAGTCTCTAAGTAGATATCAGTATTTTCATCATGAAAAACTGATCAACAGGTTGTGTGGACAAAAGAAGTATTCCAAATAGCCCCCATTGCTGAGGCCTCACACAGAGCGGCAGGCCCGAAATATTGCCTGTGTAATTGATGAATGTACTCCAGGCTGGGCTTGGGTACTGCTCAGTACAGTTCTCTAAATGGTGATAAATAACAACCTTTGTGTGAAATGGGTGAGGTGGGAGGGCCGCCCTTTGACAAGCCAGAAGATGAAATGATTGCTATTGGATTCTATTGACTTGCCTGGTGAGAGCTGTTATGCTCCTTCCTAGAGGTTAATTGGACTTGAACTCAAGAAATTAAGAGGTCAGTTGGGGTCACAGTGACAGCAGGCCTACTTTTAACTCACCGCTAATAACATTTGGCAGAAGGAGGATGCCTCAGTACATTTAAGTCTGAATATGGTTCAATTTCTTTAAGACTAATGGTTTCTTCAAATCGTTAAATAATTATCACTTTATAGTGAAGGTACACATTTTGCTTTTAATTTTCACCAGGTATTGTTAGTTAGAACCACTAAATGACAAAACAAAAAGTATAAGGATTTATTCATATCCTAAAGATTTTCCTGAAAGACTAGTGTTGTCTTACTAGAATCTTTCTCCTCTGAGAATGGCCCTTGGCTACAATTGGAATCCCATGGCAATTAAATTACTGAGTAGTTAGGAGTCAAAAGAGATAGATCTGATGCCTTCAAAGGATTGTTCCAATGGACATTATGGTCTTGGATTTTACAGGACATATGTGCATATAGCCCAAAAGAGATTTCTTTTTGTTTTATAACTAAGTTATAGTGGAGGCTTTTAACTGATTTTCCTAATTCCAGTTTATCATTTCTCCAACCTATGCTTCATATTGCTGGACAAATAATATTCCTAATGTTTTACTCTAATGGTGTTCCTCCCCACCTTTACTATGCACAAATCTTTAACAGTTGTTTTATTACTTACAATACAATACATAATGAAATATCCCTAGCTGTTGCAATATAAATCAAGAACTGGCACTCAAAGTTCTTAATGACCTGATTCCAACCTGTTCATTCAGCTTTGTGTTAATATGATTCCCTTTAGAGCAGTTCACTTTCCAGGAAAGCTGGACTATTTCACCCTTTGTTTCATTCTTCCCTCTCTGATCTTTATGTCTTTGCTGATGTTGTCCTCCATGTCTGGAGTAAGTACCCTATTGGCAGCCACAATTATTTCTTTCTTTTGAAGTTATTGCTATCCTTCAAGTTGGAATGAGGTGGAATGTCCTCTGTGAAATCATCTCTTTAAGAACTCTCCCCTATCCACCATTTCTATCATCCAGATAAAGTATTTCCCTTTCTTCAAAATTTTCCTAGCTGTTTATAATTTGACTTTTCTAATCTTTTATAAATTTTATCTTAGTAATTTATGTTCATGACTGTCTTCTCCAACTCATTAATTTCTAAATTCCAGGAGACTAAAATCAACGTGTATTATATCTGCTTTTATATTGCCCATCTTCTAGCATAATTCCTAAGTGCTTATTTGTTCTTTATTTTTGAAGAGGACCAATGACAACAAGGATTGATGTCTTGATTCATGCCTGAATTGAATTTAAGTGAGGCAAAGTTACACAAAGTCATCAGCCTCATTCTCTCTTCCAGAGTCATCAAAGTCCAGTGGCAAGAAAAAAAATTAAGATGACTGGCAATGACTTAGGATGCAGTGGATTACTTTGGTCTCTCTGATATATGACCAAGTTCTAAGCATCTGCTCCAGTTACCTTGAGGGTCATTGGAAAAAATTGTTCTTATCCACCTTTTTTGCTAGGGGAAGTCTTCACAATCTCAAGGTAACATACTTTTACCTCACTGATGGGTTTTGAGGTCTGTTGCTTTAGCATATTTGCCAAGATAGTTTTACCAGGTTTTTGGTACTGCACATGAAATAGCTTCTTGGAGCCACCAGTGAGAATAGCCTGAAAAGTAGAGAAATTCATATGAGCAGCCCAAAAAAAAGTTCAGCAAGCCCTCACACCTGAGACACTATTCTTCCTGAATCCTCAATACACTGGGTGATTAATAAATGTTTTTAAAATAAGTTGAATTTCACTTGCTAACCTCACCAGTAAATTTTTAACCATCCTACATAAGAATGCATTCCTATTACTGTGATAATCTCAGAGAAGAATTATATTAATTGCATTCTGAGATATTTTCTTATATTTTCTAAAGCTTCCTTTGAGCTTATTTTCTCTACTTTGGTTCTCTTATACTTCTATAGCACTTTACAATATATAAGGTACTTTAATATTTACAACACTATGAGGAAATTTTGACTATTGTAGTGGCAAGGAAAAATCTTAGAGAGGAGTGATTTTGTGGTTCAGTAGAAACAGAATGTTGCTTTTGGGGTCAAAGGTCTTGAGTTTGACATAACAAATAATGAAATTATTTTAAAGTATTATACATGTATAACATATATCAGATTGCTTGCTGTCTTGGGGAGGGCAGAGGGAAGGAAAGGAAGAGAAAAAAAATTATGGACCACAAAATCTTACAAAAATGAATATTGAAAACTATGTATTTGTATCAAAAACATGTATTACATGTATTTGAAAAAAATAAAACACCATTAAGGGAAAAATGTCTTGAATTTAAATATAACCTATGATTTTTAAATCATATGACCTCAAAACTTAATTTAACTTGCCTCCAGATCAATTTCTTCATCTGTAAAATGAGGTTGTACTAGGTGACCTTTGAAGCCCTTACAAACTCAAATCTGTAATAAGAGATTAAATGACTTATTTGAAGTTACACAGTTTAATAAGTATCTAACTAATCCAGAAACATCTGTAAAACTATATGTCAGGCTCTGAACTGAGCATTAGGGAAGTAGAGACAAGCCTGAAATAATGCCTGCCCTTAAAGAACTTCTGGGATAACTTGAGCTGTCAGTGTCAAATCACAGAATATAGAAGATAGATAAGCTCTCAGAAACCTTCTCTTCCAATCCATACATCAAATATATATGCTGTATAACTATAACATACCAAAACAATGGTAAAGCAAGTACTATTTAAAAGCGTTCAACAAGGAAGAACCAACCATCTCTCAAGACAAGCTCTAATTGTTAGAAAATCTTTCCTGACATTAAGGAATAAGTAGAATATGTCTAATCCTTCTGCTACTTGACATCCCTTCATATACCTGAAGAAAGCTAGTATGTTAAAATTGATTCTACTCTTTCCCAATGTAAACAAAACCAATTCGATTAATTTTCATATGACATAAACTCAAGACTTTGTCATCATGGCTATTCTCCTAAAGTCACTTTCCAGCTTATCTTTCTCAAACTAGAGTATCACATACCACATAAACAAATTACATTAGTTGTTTACCTTTCATTGTTTTCTGAATAAGATCAAAACATAATTGGGAAATATTTGACAAAATTAAAATATTATATTACAATAAATGTTTTACTTTAACACTGTCTATGCAGCCTATAGTTATCATTTTATGCACTTAGATGCCCCCATTTTTATTTGAGTTTGAAACCACTGTTTTAGACTGCCAAGAGACTTCTAGATCTAGAGTCATCATCCAAAGTATTAGCTATCTCTCCCAGCTGTGAAATGATTGGAATAAAATCTGTGAATTTAATTAAAATAGCTTCCATCTCTTTTTCCATGTTTTTGATAAAAAGATTAAGCAGATTTCCTGCCAAGGTGGATGCCACATATCTTCTCCAGCAAAACTCTGATGTCTATATCAAACTAAATAATGATCAAGAAACTCAATAAAAATGTTAATTCATTTTTTCTTTTATTCTAAAACTACATAAGAGGTCAGTCAGAAATCTGAGGGTAGTGGAGTGTGTTTTACTAGTAAAGACACCAACTAACTTCCCCGAGTATTAAGAAACCAATGGTATATGTATGTACAAAGATCTGTTTTCTGAGGTATTGAGAGTAGAGAAATCCTCTAAAAAATTTCATGTTAGTCATAAAGCCCAAGCATATAGGCCTTGTGGAATTGATAAATAGTGGAGACAGAGACTAGTAGTGAGAGAAAGCTTTGAGGTTCATAACATTTTTTAAAAATAAGAAGTCAGAAAAGGCTCTAAAGACCCAAAACTCTGCATTTCAAATAACCATGTAGCCTAACTTTAGGAGAAAAAGATCAATGAAAGAATGTAGGGGACTCAATGGAATATAAAGCAGTATCAGCTCTCCCTTCCATCTAAAAGCACAGCAGGAAGCAGAGAGGGAATCTGGCACAGTGCTCCTAATTCATCACGAACTAAAGTGGAAGAAGTGAGCAAATGAAAGGAAAAACTGACCAGTATCAAAAGTTATTGCTTTTAGAGATTTTCCTCCAAAAGAGAATAACTTTAAAAAAACACAAGCAATGACTTCTGGGAGGGGGGAATAGAAAAATTTTCCATTTTCTCACAAGAACTACATGAATACTTACAATTTAGGGAAAAGATTTAAATAAAAAAAACCTGTTAGAAAAAAATTAAGTTTTAATTGAAAATAGGATGAAAAATAAATCAATTATATAACGAGACAGGAGGAAATATTAGAAAAATTCAAAATATTGAAAAATAGAAATTATGACATCCTTTATATCAGATATTTTTATATAAAATCTTTAACTTCATGGTGTCATATATCTTTGTCATGAAAGCATCCTTTGAGATCAATTGTTGCAACTATTTAAATTTTTATCTATATCTAAAAAAAATAACCTGGAAATTAGGTCAAGAAGAGATCTCTTAAAAGTCATTTGAAATTTCTTGAAATCCATAATAAAAAAGGGGATGCACCACTACAGTTTAAGAAATTGCAAATTAAATTAAAACTACATTTATAAGAATTAATGGATGAAGTCAAGATAGAAAGAATCTAATACTGAACTACTGAAAGAAACCCCCAAAGAGAAATTCTAGGAATGTCATAGTCAAAATATAGAACTCCTACATTGAAAAAAATATGCATATACATACATACACATTCACATATGCAAATAAATGTATTTGTAAAGCATTGAGAATGAACCTGTCATCTTCTATTGAAAATAAGAGAACAATATTGTAAAAGGCAAAGAAATAGGTTTACAATAAAATATAACTCAGCCTACAAGTCTAAGTATGATCTGACTGAAGAAGAATACCCTTTTAATAAAATAGAGAACTTTCATATATTTCCTAAGGAAAGTCCAAAACTGGGGAGGAACTTTGAAATACAAAATTAAGGTCAGAAGAAACCAAGAAAACTACATTGATCTGAGAATTTGAACAGCCATACAATGAATTCATATTAAATTATAATAGAGAATGAAAAAATAAATGTCTGTAAATTCTTAATGTCATCAAGTGATATTAAGGGATTTAAATGGAGAGGGGGGAACCTAAAGGTAGTTTGGTTCATTCTGAGGTTTTTAAGTATGAAAAGAAAAGAGAACATAAAAGGTATACAAAAATGTGGAAGAGGGGAAGGAATTTGCTACTTTTTATAATTAGTAAACATGAGAATGATATAGAAACATAAATGAAGCAGTAGGAGAAAATCAGATAAATCTTATTCTTATCTGATATAGGTAAAGGAAGGCTTAACAGATTTACATTCCAATAAACAAAGTATGATGAAGAAATACATGGAATTTAAAAAGGAAACAAGTGGAATTGTGAATGAAACAAACTTTTTCATCTCAGAGGTGAGAATAAAAGGAAGAGGTAAAGAAAAGCAAAGAGATAGACTCTAGGGGTGGTAGCATGTCTTGCCCCTTAGACAACTGGTGAATGAATAAGCACATTGTGCTGTTTGAAAATAATGAAATATTACTGTGCTTCACAAAATGAAGAGAAAGATTTCAGAGAATTTTGGATAGTCTGAATCAACAAAAAATGTAAGGCACAATACAAAGAACAATTTAGAAAAGAATACACTGTATTCTTAGAATATATACATTTAATTATATATGTTGCATAAATAATTATTCACATGATTATAAATAAACTGGATCTATATAATTATATATGCTCTAAAGAAAAAAATAACTTTTAAAGACAAGAACTCTGATAATGAGCACCCATGTCTGCAGAGGATGTAGGATAAAATACGTTACCTCCTGACAAAGAGGTAATGGATAAAAATGCCCCCAAAATGTAAAATTTTGGTCATGTTAAATGGATGGATTTGTATTTGATTTACTATAATTTACAGCTGTTTTTGATTCAGTTTTTTTTTTAAATTTTTATTTTATTTGGATAACATATGTGTGGGTAACTCTTCAACAATAACCCTTACATAGCTTTCCGTTACAAATTTTCCCCCCAACTCCCCACCCTTCCCCTAGATGGCAGGATATCCACTACATGTTAATTATGTTAAAATATTGGCAAATCGAATATATGTATACATATTTCCAAACTCATCATTGGTGTGCAAGAAAAATCTTATCTACACAAACGATATATCAGATAAAGGAAACACAATGTAAGCAAAC
>JAJPUD010004915.1:49278-67471 GCA_023553655.1 Myrmecobius fasciatus | reverse complement strand
TGTGTGGAAAGTGTTTTGTAATTTAGTTCATATAGTTCCTGACTATCCCTTGGCAGATAAATTCCCAAATATTTTATACTATCAACAGTTATTTTGAATGGAATTTCTTTTTGTATCTCTTGCTGCTGAACTTTATTGGTAATATATAAAAATGCTGATGATTTATGTGGATTTATTTTGTATCCTGCCACTTTGCTAAAGGTGTGAATTGTTTCTAGTAGTTTTTTAGTTGAGTCTCTAGGATTCTCTAAGTATACCATCATGTCATCTGCAAAGAGTGATAATTTGGTTTCTTCACTACCTACTCTGATTCCTTTTATCTCTTTTTCTTCTCTTATTGCTAAAGCTAACATTTCTAATACAATATTAAATAGTAATGGTGACAGTGGGCAGCCTTGTTTCACTCCTGATCTGATTGGGAATGGTTCTAGTTTGACTCCATTACATATGATGCTTGCTGAAGGTTTTAAGTAGATACTACTTATCATTTTAAGGAAAAGCCCATTTATTCCTATACTCTCCAGTGTTTTTAATAGGAATGGGTGTTGGATTTTATCAAAGGCTTTTTCTGCATCTATGGAGATAATCATATGATTTTTATTAATTTGGTTATTAATATAATTGATTATGCTAATTGATTCAGTTTTAATGAGAGTTGTGGGATAGAAAGGATTAGCAGTAACAATGTCAAAAGTAGAAGGTAAGTGATTTTTTTTTTAATACAAAGAGGAGAACAGAAAGAAGTTCAGAAAGCATACATGTAGGAAGGGCAATTTTGAAAGTAACATGTAAAGATGTATAGGTCCTATGACCAGTAAAGAGCTAGATACATTTGCTTATTTTAATGACTCAATCTCTCCAAGATAGGATTTATTCACAAGACATAAAGAAATTTCAGCTACCTAAAGAGTCTAGTACAAAGAACTCCACTAATGTAACAACACTTTGAATTAGCATCAGAGAACACTATTGCCGGATCTTTAATGTGCTCACTCAGCACTCATTCTAGCAATCCTACTCTGGAAGAGCTACATAAATCAGTCTCTGGGTTTATGATAGAATTCATCTCTGACTTTTTTTCTAACTCCTCCTTCCATCCTCAAAAATGAAAAAGTTGATCTAGTTGTAGCAGTACTGAATCAGCATTCTGCTGCACCAATTCTTAGCCAGAGAATGAAGTTGCAAAAGGAAGTGGGATAGATTGTTAGAATATGTATGAAGGTCTACCAGGTCTGGGGGATGGGAAGGCACCTATTTCTGACTAGTTCTATTGACCAGGAGTCACATGGAATGGAAACCACAGATGGTATGATATGTGAATGGACCAGAATTAGAGGAAGACAAAATGGCTCTGAGTTCTAGCTCCTAGTAAAAATAATATTTAAAGTAATGAACCAGAAAATGAGTGATAGAAGAATATGAGAAACATAGTCTGAAGGTATGAAAGGCCTAATGAGAAACTGAATTAAAGACTTTAAGCAAATCAGATAAACCAGCACAAAAGATATTAATATTAGAAGTAAATATAGACTATAGATGATCTAAATGATTTCAGCTATCTATAAAAAAATTGCAAGATAAAGGAATATTAAACAACAAACAATGAGACAAAAGACCCTATGACTTTCCAAGAGAACACAGAATTATAGTAGAAGACAAATGGTTTAGTAAATAAATAAGAATTCTGAAACAGAATTTATGTACTATATATCAAAAATAAGTGTCAGGATGGAAAAGGCTCGAATTCATGGTAATATAATAACAATAGAAAGATAGGACAAGTAAGTAAAAACTCATGTAAAAAGAATTTTGTGTGTGTGTGTGTGTGTGTGTGTGTGTGTGTTTGAGGTAGTAGTGGGAATCTTCAGATTAAACAAATGGTGATATGGAAGGATTGAAAAGAGAAAAATTTTTATAATAACTGCTGCAGAGAATAAGATAGTGAGTCAGTTAGGGAGTAGGAGAATGGTTTCCTTGCTGCAAAGTGGCCCAGTTGAAATCACTTGACACAAATTTGTAATGAACTCAGCCAATCCAGGTTCATTATTTTCTTCAGCTCCATTCAACAACATTGTAAATAGGAATAAAAACAGCATGTGATAGGACTCATCAAAATTTGGCAAGATAAGGCATTTAAGAATAGAGGATTGTTTACAATTCCATTGGCTTAATAAAAAATGAAGATAAGGATGAGAGGAAAGTGTGGACAATATAAGAATGATGAATTAAGAAAGAATTGAAAGGTTTAGGGAAGGAAATCACCATAAGAAGGAAGATAATTAGAGATAATAGAGGCAAAAAACAAAAGTTCATTCTAGATTATGGCAAGAACAAGAGTATGACAATTTTTGTGTGCATCTGAGGGACACTGAAAGAGTAAGTCATCCCTCCAGTAGATGAATGGGTTATTGAATTTGATTCAAATTTATAATGTTTCCCAAATTTCTCATCTATTTTCTTTTTCTGTTCAGATGGTATATGTATATGGGTATGTGTATGTGGACATGTATATATACATATATATATATGTATATGTATACATGTATATCTATATAGATATAGATAGATAAAATGTCACACTTTCCTTTTTACCTGTCATTTTTTTTGGTAGAGAAAAAAATTGCTATGGTCCAGTTGTATTGCACAGATCTAACTTTTTTTTTTTTATAAAACTTTTTATTTACAAAACATATGAGTGACCTTTCAACATTGACCTTTGCAAAAAAACTTTTTTTTTTCCCAAGCTTTTCCTTTCCTTCCCCCCACCCCCCACCCCTAGATGACAGGTAATCTAATACATGCTAGATAGGATAAATTATATGACAAATACAATACATGTATACATATCTATACAGTTATCTCACTGCACAAGAAACATCAGATCTAGAAAGAGAAGAAGAACAAAACAACCTAAGAAGGAAAACAAAATGCATGGAAATATTCACAGAAAGCGTTAAAATGCTGTGTTGTGGTTCACTCTCAGTTCCCACAGGCCTCTCTCTGGATGTATATGACTATGTCATCGCAGAACAACTGGTTTGAATCACATCATTGTTGAAGAGAACCATGTCCATCAAAATTGATCATCGTATAGTCTTGTTGCTATGTATAATGTTCTCCTGGTTCTGCTGATTTCACTCAGCATCAGTTCATGCAAGTCCCTCCAATCCTCTCTGAAATCCTCCTGTTGGTCATTTCTTACAGAACAATAATATTCCATAACATTCATATACCATAATTTATTCAGCCATTCTCCAATTGATGGGCATCTTTTCAATTTCCAGTTTCTTGCCACTACAGAAAGGGCTGCCACAAACATTTTTGCACATGTAGGTCCCTTTCCCTCCTTTAAAATCTCTTTGGGATATAGGCCCAGTAGAAACATTGCTGGGTCAAAGGGTATGCAGTGTTTGATAACTTTTTGAGCATAGCTCCAAATTGCTCTCCAGAATGGTTGGATCCGTTCACAGTTCCACCAACAATGTATCAGTGTCCCAGTTTTCCCACATCCCCTCCAACAGTTATCATTATCATTTCCTGTCATTTTAGCCAATCTGACAGGTGTGTAGTGGTATCTCAGAGTTGTCTTAATTTGCATTTCTCTGATCAATAGTGACTTGGAGCACCTTTTCATGTGACCGGAAATAGTTTCAATTTCTTCGTCTGAAAATTGTTGCACAGATCTAACTTAAATTGGTCAGAATAAAGTGTCCTCTTTGTGTTATGACTTCTAGTTCCTATGGTTTATTGAAATTTAGGCAAGAAACAATGGACCTTTATGGGTTTTATAATTCTGTATACTTTTTAAAATCTGTCTCCTATGAACTTTTATTCATCTTTCTTCTTTGTAGGTATTCTATATGGTTCTTAACTTGGGAGATAACCCAATCTTTCTCTTCATTCTTTTTAGATTAAGGGCCTTTTGATAAAATTTTCAAGACAACCAAAAAATGCACTTACTCATCTTTGAAATATATGATCTATTTCCTTCCAATAATATGTTACTCCTTTATTTTAAACCAAAGTCCCATTCTTAACTACCACCTAGGTAAACTGCTCATTTTCCAAATTGTTTTTATGGACTTTTTCTTTAATGGGAAACAATGAGAAAGACACAATCTTTGACCCTATCATCTTCAGTTTCTTTATGAAGAAAATGGCAATACCTTTCTTCTGTTAGTAAGTTAATCTAACATCAAGGATATGTTAGGTACTTTTATGCGCCAAGCACTGTGCTAAGTATTGAAGCACAAATACTAGCAAGAAGAAATATAGTCACTGCCCTTAAATAGCTTATATTCCAATGGGGGAAGACAACTTAGAAAGAAGGAACTGAAAAATATGGTATTCACTTAAGGGAAGGGTGGTAAAGTCCAGAGAATGAAGGATGACCATTCTTCACTTTTCATCAAAACAGAGATTCCAGGAAGAATTCATCAATGGCAGAAGTCTACAGAGGCAATAGTTGGAAGCGGCTGAAGAAAGATGTGGAAGCACAGAAAATGAGGAATATCTTATCCAAGCCCTTGCTTATTTGTGTCCATGTAAGACTTAGACAGGTATAGTTGTCATTTGCTTTGATAAATTCTGAGAATTTTACTATTATGCATTGGATTTTAGACCTTTCTATTCACTTATCAAATAGATGAATAGTTGTGCCATTATCTCTGAGCAGGAAATAACTAATTACTACGACTGTTCTTATATTCTTCCTTAGAACTTTATTAAAGGATCTCTCATTGAATAGTTTATGCACACTGACTATATTGTTCTTTGAAGGACAATCAACTTCTTGTCCAAATAATCCACTATCCTCTTCTGAAAGGTGATACTCAAATCTGGTTTTCAGCTTTATTTGTGCAACTATCATCCAACATTGTGATAAGAATGGGATCTTTGCTCCTCTACTTCATAAAGTGCTGTATGTTTGTTTTTCCCCATCTCCACTGAAGACTTACCTCTATTTCCTTTAAAAAGTATTTCATTTACCTTAACAATATGGAGTATAGAATTGTTCCATGTATTAATATAATTACATACAGAATAGATAGAAGACAATTTTGGGGGGAAAAGTCAAAACTTTATAAACCTGGTCTTAACAGTACTGGTTACCATATTCTTTGTATTTAGCTTTTGGTATCCTGCTTATATAGCTGAGGCTTATAGAAATCATAAAAGTTTGTTGTGAGGGAAGTATGTTATTCACCACAAATCTAGTATCTTATCTTTCTTATCATCAACATCACTGTTATCATGTAGTTTAATTCAGATAAAATATTTCAAGTATATACTATGTGAAAGGTTATGGACTGTGAGTTTCAGATACAAACAATCCAGGTTCTTAACAAATTTATATGGAAGATATGACATGTATACAATAACTATGATACAAATTTCAATGTGTTTTTAAAAAAGAAGAAATAAATGTGAAGTGTTATTAGAAAGGATTTTTTTTTCAGTAAACTGGAAGGCCTTTTTGTAAATTAGAAAGACAGATGTCATACAGATATATGTATGTGTTATGAGAAAGTGTTAAAGTTTAGGCAATCCCATGCTGCCTGCTAATTGTATACTGAATTTAGTTATAGTTCACATATTTTCTTACTTTAAAAGAGAAAATACTTGATGTGAAATATATGAAACATGAAAATACAGAATAAATATGCATTAATACTTCAATGCTCTAAAATTTTAGGAAGAAAATATAGATATATTATAGCCTGATTCATGAAATTAGATTATATTAAGAAATGTGCAAATCTTAGAAGGGTTCTGCCTTTGGAAGTTTGAAACTACATTTCAATGGCTTATGGCATAATAAAATTTGCAATATATATTACCAATTACTTTCACCTTCATTTTAAAACTGAACTAAAACAAATTATATCCATATGTTTTTGAATAGTTTATACTTAAATTATCAAAACATTGGTGGGCAATAGCCATTTTTCATTCCAGAAGATTATTATTTTCATTTTTAAAGCTCTTTAAAATCTTTCTGCTTCAGAAGGAAAAGTTGAATTCTGCCAAGAGTCAAAAATTTCACACCTCACTTTCCCCCAGTTTATTGCATATCGATCTCAATGAAGGCATGCTTGGTCATATTAGATGGTTACAACATCAATACCCTCCATCTTCAGTTATCTTGTTCATTATTCTTTTCAGGTCTGAGGAAAGAAGGGGAAGGATATAATTGGTTAGCCAAATCCCATTTCTATCATGTAAAAGTATTGGGAGTTTGAGATCTTATTACAGAGAAAAATTTAATTAGAATAAAAAATTAAAATTTCTTAAAGAAAGGTATTAAATTGTAGTGCAAGTTAAATCTAAATCCAAGAATGCTTATATCTGAATAGTCCTGTCAAGAATGCATTAATGCCTCTTTTACTATTATACTCAAGTAAAATGAATTAGAAGACTTTTCTTTTTATGTTTCTCGCCAACATCTAATTTAAAGTCTTGTGGGCATTTGACATACACAAGCATATGGACTGGTACTAGTCATCAAAACTAAATGGTGGTGTAAGAAAAGAACTAATGGTTGCAGTGATTCTCCAGGATGGCATATATAAAAAAGAGTCATTTTCCAATAGATGCATGGTCAAAAGATATAAACAGGCAGCTTTCTGGATATAAGCATCCTTGGAACTATCTATTTTTAAAGAGTTTATTCAATATAAAAAAGTCACCAATCACCTCCTAAAAAAGACCCCCAAATGAAAATGAACATTGTAGCTAAATTTCAGAATGATAAAATCAAGGAGAAAATATTGTGAATAGCCAGAAGGAAACAATTAAAATATTAAGGAACTATAATCAGGATTATGCAGGACCTAGCAACTTCCACTTTAAAAAACCAAAGGGAATGGAATCTGATATTCCTAGAGGCAAAGGAACTTAGATTGCAACCAAGAATCAATTATCCATAAAATTGAGAATCATCTTTCAGGGAAAAAGATGGATATTTAATGAAACAGGTGAATTTCAAATATATTTGATGAAAAGACAAGAGCTCAATAGAAAATTTGATATTCAAAGACAGAATTCAAGAGAAACATAAAAAGGAAAAAGGAAAAAAAATAATTTTCTTTTAAAACTTAAAAAGCTTATATCGCTGTATAGGAAGATGATATGTTTTACTCTTAAGATCTGTAGTTCTATTATGGCTATACTTAGAGGGTACAGGTATAATTTAATTTACTGTGATGATTTAAAAAAGAAATTAGAGGGGGAAGAGTGATTCTTCTGGAATAAGAGGAAAATGGAATAAAATGGGGTAAATTACATCTCATGAGGAGGAACAAAAAACCTATTGCAATTGAGGGAAAGAGGGGAGGGAGATGAGCATTGTAGAATCTTACTCTCACCAGATATGGCTCAAAGAGAGAGTACCAGACATATTTGGTTTCATAGAGAAACTAGTCTCACCTTATAGAAAAATAGGAGGGGAAAGGGGAAAAGAAAGGGAAAGGTTAATAGAAAAGAAAACAGAAGTAATAGGGGAAAGGTGTAAGAAAGAAGGAGGGGCTATAAAGAGGGAGGCCTGTTTGAGGGAGAGGGTAATTAGTGACAAAATACTAAAGAAGAGGGAAAGGGGAAAAGGAAAGAGAAAAAATATAACTGGAAGTAAACAAGATGGCAGGAAATACGGAGATAGTAATTTTATCTGTGAGTGTGAATGGGATGAATTCTCTCATAAAGCAGAAGTAGATAGCAGAGTGGTTTAAAATCTAGAATCCTACAACTTGTTGCTCACAAGAAACTCAAAAAGCAGAGTAATGTAAAGGTAAAAGGTTGGAGCAGAATCTATTATGCATCAGCTGAGGTTAGAAAAAAAAGCATGGTTGGCAATCCTGATCTCAGATCGAGCAAAAGAAAAAATAGATCTAATTAAAAGAAATAAGGAAAGAAACTACATCCTTCTTAAAGGTACCATATATAATGAACTAATATCAATACTAAACACATATGCACCAAGTGGTATAACATGCAAATTTGTAGTGGAGAAGTTAAGAGAGCTGCAAGAGGAATTAAACAGCAAAACTATACCAGTGAAGGAATCATAACTTGATATCTCAAAACTAGATAAATTGAACCACAAAATAAATATTAAAGAAGTTGAGGAGGTAAACAGAATCCTAGAAAAATTAGGGATGATAAACCTTTGGAGAAAACTGAATGGAGACAGAAAGGAATATAAATATTTTTCTTGGCAGTACATGGGAACCTATACAAAAAGTGACCATGTATTAGGGCGTAAAAGTCTCAAAATCAAATGCAGAGAGGCAGAAATAGTAAATGTATTTTTGTCAGATCATAATGCAATAAAAACTACATGCAATAAAAGTCCAGGGGAAAATAGACCAAAAATTAATTGGAAACTAAATAGTCAAATCCTAAAGAATGAGGAGATTAAACAAGTCATAAACACGATCAATAATTTCATCCAAGAAAATTATAATGAGACAACATACCAAAATTTGTGAGATGTAGCCAAAGCACTTATTAGAGGAAATTTTATATCTCTAGATGCTTACTTGAATAAAATAGAAAAAGAGAAGATCAATGAATTGGACTTGCAACTAAAAAAGCTAGAAAAAGAACAACTCCCAATTGAATGCCAAAGGTGAAATTCTGAAAATAAAAGTGAGGATTAATAAACTTGAAAGTAAGAAAACTATTGAGTTAATAAATAAAACTATGAATTGGTTCTATGCAAAAACCAACAAAATAGATAAGCCTTTAGTTAATTTGATTAGAAAAGAGAAAGAAGAAAATCAAATTGTTAGTCTCAAAAATGAAAAATGTGAACTTTCCACCAATGAAGATGAAATTAGAGCAACAAATAGGAGTTATTTTACCCAACTGTATGTCAATAAATAGGATAATCTAAGTGAAATGGAAGAATATCTACAAAAATATAGATTGCCCAGGTTAACAGAAGAGGAAATATTTTTTTAAAGAATCCCATTTTAGAAAATAAATAGAAAAAGCTATTAATCATTTTCCTAAGAAAAAACCTCCAGGATTGGATAGATTTACATGTGAATTCTACCCAACATTTAAAGAACAATTAGTCTCAATGCTATATGACCTTTTTGAAAAAATAAGGAAAAAAGTCCTAACAAATTCTTTTTCTGACACAGATATGGTGCTGATGCCTAAACCAGTTAGGGTGAAAACAAAGAAAATTAGAGACCAATTTTTCTAATGAATGTTAATGCAAAAATCTCAAATAAAATATTAGCAAAGAGATTATAGAAAATCATCTTCAGGGTAATACATTATTAACAAATAGGATTTATAGCAGGAATGTGGGGATAGTTCAATATTAGGAAAACTACTAGCATAATTGACTATATTAGTAATCAAACAAACAAAAATTGTATAATTATCTCATTAAATGCAGAAAAAGCATTTGATAAAATCCAACATGCATTTCTATTAAGAACACTAGAGAGTATAGGAATAAATGGACTTTTCCTTAAAATGATCAGTAACATCTATTTAAAACCATCAGCAAGCATCATATGTAATGGGGACAAACTAGAGCCATTCCCAATAAGATCAGGAGTGAAACAAGGTTGCCCACTATCACCATTACTATTCACTATTGTATTAGAAATGTTAGCTTTGACAATAAGAGAAGACAAAGAGATTAAAGGAATTAGAGTAGGTCATGAGGAAACCAAATTATCACTCTTTGCAGATGATATGATGGTATACTTACAGTACCCTAGAAAATCACCTAAAAACTATTACAAACAATTCACAACTTTAGCACAGTTTCAGGATACAAAATAAATTCACATAAATCATTAGGATTTTTATATATTACCAACAATGTCCAATAGCAAGAGATACAAAGTGAAATTTTATTTAAAATAATTCTTGATAATATAAAATATTTGGGAGTCTATCTGCCAAGGGAAAGTCAGGAACCATACGAACATGATTACAGAACACTTTCCACATAAATAAAGTCAGATCTAGTCAATTGAAAAAATATCAAGTGTTCATGGATAGGCTGAGTGAATATAATAAAAATGACAATAGTATCTAAATTATTTATTCAGTGCCATACCAAACTCCCAAGAAATAGTTTTGTAAATCTAGAAAAAAATAATAACAAACGTCATCTGGAGGAATAAAAGGTCAAGAATTTCAAGGGAATTAATGAAAAAATTGCCAGTGAAGGTGTCCTACCTGTGCCAAATCTAAAAGTATATTATAAAGCAGCAGTCATCAAAACCATTTGGTACTGCCTAAGAAATAAAGTAATCGATTGGTAGAGTAGGTTAAGTTTACAGGACAAAATAGTCAATGAACACAGTAATCTAGTGTTTGATAAACACAAAGACTGCAGATTTTGGGTTAAAAACTCAGTTTTTGACAAAAACTGCTGGAAAAATTGGAAACTAGTATGGTAGACACTAGTCACTGACCCATAGCTAATATCATATACCAAGATAAGGTGGAAATGAGTTCATGATTTAGGCAAAAAAGTGATATTATAAGCAAATTAGAAAAACATAGGATTGTTTACCTCTCAGATCTGTGGAGAAGAAAGGAATTTATGACCAAAGAAGAACTGGAAATCATTGAACACCAAACAGATAATTTTGATTACATTAAGTTAAACAGTTTTTGTACAAACAAGACTAATGCAGACAAAATTAGAAGAGAAGCAATAAACTGGGAAAATATTTTTACATTCAAAGGTTCTAATAAAGGCTCAGTTCTAAAATTATATAGAGAGAATTAACTCAAATTCATAAGAATTTGTCATTCTCCAATTGATAAATGGTCAAAGAATATGAAAGACAATTTTCAGATGAAGAAATTGAAACTATTTCTAGTCATATGAAAAGGTGCTCCAAATCACTATTGATCAGAGAAATGCAAATTAAGACAACTCTGAGATACCACTACATACCTGTCAGATTGGCTAAGAGGACAGGAAAAGATAATGACAAATGTTGGAGGGGATATAAGAAAACTGGGACACCGATACATTGCTGGTCGAATTATGAATGGATCCAGTCTTTCTGGAGAGCAATTTAGATCTATGCTCAAAAAGTTATCAAACTGCATACTCTTTGATCCACCAGTGTTTCTACTGGGCTTATATCCCAACGATACCTTAAAGGTGGGAAAGGGACCCATATGTGCAAAAATGTTTTTGGCAGCCCTTTTTGTAGTGGCTAGAAACTGGAAACTAAATGGATGCCCATAAGTTGGAGAATGGCTGAATAAATTATGGTATAGGAATGTCATGGGATATTATTGTTCTATAAGAAATGACCAGCAGGATGATTTCAGAGAGGCCTGGAGAGACTTACATGAACTGATGCTAAGTGAAATGAGCAGAACCAGGAAATCATTGTACATGGCAACATCAATATTATACAACAATCAATTCTGATGGACATGGTTCTTTCCAACAATGAGATGATTGAGGCCAGTTCCAATGATCTTCTGATGAAGAGAGCTATCTACACCCAGGGAGAGGCCTATGGGATCTGTGTGTGGTTCACAACATCACATTTTCATTCTTTTTGCTGTTGTTTGCTTGCATTTTGTTTTCTTACTCATTTTCTTTCCTTTTTGATCTGATTTTTCTTGTGCAGAAAGATAATTTTATAAATGCATATATTAGATTTAACATATATTTTATATGTTATGTATTATATATTGGTTTCCTTGCCATCTAGGGAAGAGGATGAGGGGAAGGAGGGAAAATTTGGAAAGCAAAGTTTTGCAAAGGTCAATTTTGAAAAATTATCCATGTTTTGAAAATAAAAATCTTTAATAAAAAATGCTAATGCTGATTTTAAAAAAGGCATTAGGTGGGGGAAAACAGAAAACGACTTTAGTAGAAGTGATTCAAAGGTGTCAGAATATTGAGACTTCTGTTTTTCAAATAGCTATATTAAATCAGGAAATTTTAAAAAGTATATGTAAACTCCTTGAGGGCAAAGACTGTCACTTTTTTTGTAATTTGACAAACAGTGCTGTGGTATTACCTTTTAGTGAATATTATTGAAATTAAACTAAAATTAAATTAAATTGGGGTTTACAATGCATTATTATATTTTCAGCAAAGAGATTTTTTTGGTTTGGTTTAGATTTTGATCATATACTCCAGCTAAAACTATTAAGAGCCAGTCATCACATATCTTCAAAATCTTCAAAAGAGGATTTGTTTTCTCCTTTACCTCTGGTTATTTCCTCACTTTTTCTTGTTGTGTAAGAATGAGTGAATTCTCATAAGAAATGAGGACATAGAAGAGGACATGAAACTATATATGAACTGATACAGATTGAAGTGAACAAAATTATAATAATGTATACAAAATTATCAATATTATAAAAAGGGACAATTCTCAAGACATTTGTGAAATTATGAAGAATAAAATAAGATCTAGGAAAACAAATCATATAATAACACCATCAAAAAACAACTTTTAAAAGTGTAAGAATTATAATAATTAATATGATATTAATGATTCTCAAGAATGATGATGAAACATGCTATCTATTCTGAAATATTATCTATTCTAGGGAGTTGGTGAACTTAGGGTCCATAAGTATCATATTTATATAATATACACATATATAACACATTTTTGCATCTATGACAAATATACATATATGTATATATGCATACATATAGGTATAAATCCATTGAGGGAATGTGTTATTTATTACAAAAATTAATTTTTTTCTATTTTTCCTCAATGCAGTAGTAGGTGGGTAGAAGGGAGAACATTTATATTAATTAAAATAATTAAAAATAGTTTTTTGAAAGTGTTACTGATGTATAATGTTGCATGCCTTTTCAGAAGATGCCACAAATTTGTTTTACTTTTTTACAAGAGACCTCCTATGGAGTATGGGAAAGCTCATTTGCAAATATTTGAAACATAAAAACAAAACATCAATTAAAAATTTTAAAAGCATCAATCAAGAAGCATTATGAAGTACTTACTATGTGACAGGCACTCAGCTAAGTGCCATGAATGTAAAGAAAGACATAAACTCAGTCATTGTTATAGGAGGAGAGGGGAGGGAAAATCCTAATCAGTTTAACTTGTAAACACCAACAATTGCCTGAGCATCAAGAAATAAATAAAATTTTAAAATAAAAATGCACTAAATAATACTAATTTTGTTTTTGCCTTTTCTGCATATTTTTAATTCCTCTGAATATCAGTCCTACATAATGACATATTAATGAAAAGCCCTTTAAAGGGCTCATTTTTATTATTTTCTTCACTACATTAAGGTTTTGGTTCCTTTGTGGTCCAAAGACAGGTTATGAGGAAAAAAACAAGGCTAGGGGAACAAATACATATTTGTTTCTTCAAGTGTACTGTAGGTCAGCACTTAAAAGTGTTTTGCCATTGCAAAGGCTGCCTTTTCATTTCATCTAATTTTCCATCGAGGTTATTATTCTGGGGCTAATAGACTCCTCCACTGGATCTGGCACATGAAAGTGTGGACCAGGAGAATGAAGGCAGTGAATGAGAGGAGAAGAAAAGCAGGTAGGCTTTTAAACTCTCTAGTGTCGAGGCGGGTGAGATCATGCAAGAAGCAGAATACTCTGAACAGTGGTTTGATTGATTCCCAGTGTATTATATTTTTAGCATCAAGAAGACCAAAGGAAATATTTACATTTAGACAATGGGTAGATATTTCTAAGCTATTTAAATTCTTTCCTTGGAGCTGTTTTCATACATATACACATACACACACACACACATTCTCTCTGTCTCTCTTTTTTCTCTCTTTCTCTGTCTCTATCTCTTTGACTTTCTCTTTCTCCGTCTCTCTATCACTCTGTCTGTCTCTCACACACACAGTATAGATTTTATTTACATTTCATCAAAAACTGAAAAAAATTATATGTACCTGAACAGTGATAAACTACTTAAGGTATAATCTGATTAATAATATTACAGGAATCAGGTGACTTTTGGAAAAAAAATCAGAAAGATATTTTATTCATTTTTCATTTGACACAAAGACAATTTTATTGTCTGTGATTAACCTAATACTGTACACTCAAATCTGTTTAAAATATACAATATCTGATAACTCTTAGACCTATATACCCAGATCTAGTCTCTCTTAAAAAGCATAGTCCCAAACTTCCTATTGCACATTTCAAATTGGATATACTATAGGCATATCATATATTAGCATTTCCAAAATAAAATTTTTTATATCTGCCCAAACCTGAACTTCTTCCAAACTTCTCTGTTATTGTCCATGAGTAGGTTCTTAATCTCTCAATTTCTCACTCTCACTTGAACTCCATGTTCAGTTATTTGCCAAATCATATACCTTTTTTTTAAGAAAATGAGAAGGCTCAGTGGATAGAATGCTAAATCTGGAATCAGGAAGATCTCAATTAAAATCTGGATTTACACTCTAACTAGCCTTATTTCCCTCAGCAAGTCACTTAGTTATGCTTGCCTCTCAGTTCCTCAGCTGTAAAATGAAGGCTGGAGAAGGAATAGAAAACTATTCCAATATGTTTGCCAAGAAAACACCCAAAATGGGGTCATGGAGAGTCAAAAATGACTGAATAACAAAAAAATTTTGTATTTACACTTCTTTTGAATATATTCTTCTCTCCAGTTCTACAATCAAAGACCTCATGATCCCATACTAATGCAATAACCTCCTATTTGTTTTCCTTACCTCAAGTCTCTTCCCATTCTAATCCATTCATCATACACCTTTCAAAGAGATTTTCCTAAAGTTCAGGTCTGATCATGTCACCCTATTACACAATCAACTCCAGAGATTTCCTATTAATTATATAATTGATCTATATCTCTCTGTCATTTAAAGCTACTCACAAGCTGTTACTTCCCTATCTTTCAAATTTTCTTATTTCTGCTTCTGCTTAAGAAACATTAGTCTTTCCACTTTTTACTTAATTATATACTCTGCACTCATAATTTTCAACCTGATCCCATGCCAGTAATATCCTCCTCTAACATTACCCAGTTTTCAAATTCCTGGTTTTCTTCAAGTGTCAGCTTAAGGACCACTTTCTACAAGAAGTCTTTTATGATCTCCTATCTAATAGTACTCATCCTCCTAAACTCACCTTTTTCTTTTGAGCATATTTTGTTTATATTTATGTAGCTACATTTCATCTCCCATATTAAGCTATAATCACCTTAAGGAGAGTTTGTTTTACTTCTGCCTTTGGATCCCCAAAGTTTCACACAGTGCTTGACACAGAATTGAAAAATGCCTTTTGATTGATCTGAAAAGTTTTATAAGAATTTATAAAAATACAGCTTCTCTCATTATTTGTCTTTGCATTTGCACACCTAGCATAGTTCTTTTTATGTTAAAATATAAATATGGTTCAAATGAATGTGTTTTTTCCCCCAAATCAATCACTTAATAAGTATTTATTAAGTGTTTGTCAGACATTCCAGGTTCTGGGCAAACAAATAATAAAATAATATCCTCTAACAAAGAATTTATATTCTAATAAGACAGTTACTCAGTACAAATGTAACTATATGCAGACTAAAGATTAATGCAAATGCAGTTAGATTTATGATAATTTGAGAGAAAAAATCCCCGGGCAGAAGTTATAAAGAAAAGCATTATGTAAGAAGTAGACATTTACAAATAGGATAAAAACAAATCAATAAGCATTTATTAAATGTGAACACTATTTGTGGAGCACCATGGTAGTTCCTACAGATACAAAGACAAAAATGAAGTACTACTTGAGCTTAATGATCCTATGCTTTTCTTATACACATCTATCTACCATCCATCCATCCATCCATCTATATATCTGTCTATCAGTCCGTCTGTCTGCAAAATACATTAAGAACTAGGTGTTGCAATGGATAATATGCCCAGACCTGAAGTCAGGAAGATTTACATTCATGAATTCAAAATTGTTCTCAAAGAGGCAGCTAAATGACACAGTGGATAGAATAGTGGCATAGGAACAGTGAAGTATTGAATTCCAGCCTCAAACACTTATTAATATTTGCTAGCTGTGTGACCCTAGAACAAGTTGCTTAACCCCAAAAGCCTCCCAAAAAACACAACAAAAAACAAACAATTCTTCATCTATAAAATGAATTGGAGAAGGAAGAGACAACCCACTCCAATATCTGAAAGAAAACTTCAAATAGGGTTACAGAAAGTCAGACATGACTAAAACATAACATAAAAATAAAATGAATTTAATTATTTACATATAAAACCTTATAAATTTTTTATATCTTTAAAAACTTAATACAAACAAATGCAATCAAAAGAAATCAAAGGCAATTTTTTGGGGGAGGGAAGCATTAGATGCTGGAAATATTAGAAAAGCCTTAGTGTAAAAAATAGCCATTAAGCTAAGTTTTGAAGGAATAATTGGATTCAAAGAGGCAAAAAATGAGAAGATATTACAAACACAGGCTACTTAAAGGTTCAGGGAGAAAAATTTAAAAAAGTGTTGTGAGAAGAGCAAGAAGGCAAGTTCAGTTAACTATAGTGTACCTGAAATGGAGACAAGCATTATAAGTTTGCACACAGCTTGACTTTCTGAAACAAACAGAACTTAGATTTCCTTTTGGTAGCAAAAATTGGTTTGAATGGTTTAAAAGTAAAAGCCAAATATAAGTTATAGAGCATTTCAATATCAAATTCATTATAGTGGAGTAGAAAGAATACAAAGCTGTAAATGAAGAAATACATTTGAGTCCAAGTCCAAAATTTACTAGTAGTTAGTGGGATTACCTGAGTTGGTCATTCCATATTTCTAGATTTCAATTTCCTTCACTATAGAATGAGTGGTCTAAATGGGATAAAGTCTAAAAGTTTTTTTCTGGCTATAATGTTCTGCAGCCTTTAACACAGTTGATTACCATATCATCTCTTTAGGTTTTGGGGTACCACTCTCTGATCATTTTTTGTTCTATTTATCTGGCTTCTTCTCAATCTGTTTTGCTGGATCCTCATCCAGATCATGATTTCAAACCAAAGGTGTCCCTAGGGTTTCTCTCCCAGGGCCTCTTCTTTTCTCCCTCTGCATTATTTCATTTGTTGACCTTACCAGTTCCCATGAATGTAATTACTATATCTATGCTGACAATTTTCAAATCTTGCCTCAACTTTTCCGGCAATCACCAAGCTCTCATTTAATTTTTTTCTTTTTCTTTTTTGTTTGTTTTTTGCAGAGGCAATTGGGGTTAAGTGACTTGCCCAGGGTCACACAGCTAGGAAGTATTAAGTGTCTGAGGATTTGAACTCAGATCCTCCTGATTTCAGGGCTGGTGCTCTATCCACTGGGCCACCTAGTTGACCCAATTTGTTCTTTTTCTAACTTTTTATTGCATGCCTAATTCATTGATTTCCTCTTTCTCTATTTTATTCATGTACCTATTTGGTGATATAAAATTTCCCCTAAGAATTACCTTGGCTGCATCCCATAGGTTTTGGTATGTTATCTCATTATTGTCATTGTTTTCAATGAAATTATGCATTGTTTCTGTGAATGTTTGACCCACTCATTTTTTAGAATTAAATTTTTTAATTTCTATTTGGTTCTTAGTTTACCTTTCCCTGACCCAATATTGAATATAATTTTTTATTGTGCTGTGATCTGAAAAGGAAGCATTTATTATTTCTGTCCTTCTGCATTTGATTGTGAGGATTTTGTGCCCTAAAACATGGTCAATTTTTGTGCAGGTGCCACATATTGTTTTTTTTTTCACTTTACTGTGGTTTGTTTTCTTTTTTATATATATAAAGCTTTTTATTTACAAAACATATGAGTGATTTTTCAACATTGACCTTTGCAAAAATTTTTTTTTCCCAAGCTTTTCCCCTCCTTCCCCCCACCCCTACCCCTAGATGACAGGTAATCTAATACATGCTAAATAGGATAAATTATATGACAAATACAATACATGCATACATATCTATACAGTTATCTTACTGCACAAGAAACATCAGATCTAGAAAGAGAAGAAGAAAAAAACAACCTAAGAAGGAAAACAAAATGCATGGAAATATTCACAGAAAGCGTTAAAATGCTGTGTGGTGGTTCACACAGTTCCCACAGGCCTCTCTCTGGATGTATATGACTATCTTCATCACTGAACAACTGGTTTGAATCACATCATTGTTGAAGAGAACCATGTCCATCAAA